>JANHFL010002749.1:131742-144920 GCA_032468155.1 Oxyrhabdium leporinum | reverse complement strand
CTGCAAAGTCTAGATCTGGAAGACATTTTCCAGATCTTCTGACTGACTTGTTGGTCTAGAGCTGTGATGGCGAACCTATGACACACGTGCCAGAAGTGGCATTCAGAGCCCTCTCTGTGGGCACGTGAGCCGTTGCCCCAGCTCAGCTCTGCTGCACATGCGTGCACGCTTCCCACCGGCCAACTGGTCTTTGGGTCTCTGCCGCTCATGTGGGGGGGGGGGGCAGGGCCCATGCATGGGGGAACGTGTGCATATTGATTTTGGGGATGCACGCACGCTTTGGGCACTTGGTGCCGAAAAGGTTAGCCATCATTGGTCTAGAGCATACTAGCCCTTCAGTAACATTGGTATTGCCTTCTTTTCTTCCTACTCCTCTTTTGACTGATATAATCTCTTGCTTTCTCTTCATGGAAGAGAACAAGATTCTCTTGTTCATGGAAGAACAAAATTCTTTCTAATTTTTTATATACTGGATATAGAAAAACATGTTTTGTGCAGCTCTTTCCAGCCCAGTATAAATTTGTGCACCACAAAAAAGTATACTCATGTTTGCATGTTTACATATTTCTTAGTTAAAATGCAGTATATAAACTAGAAAATATAATAGTATGACACATACATTTTTAAATCATTTTTAAATCATCATGACTGACCCCTGCATTTTTCAGAAGTCACTTGCCAGTTCCTTCTTTGCCCATCTTTTTTTGTGCCTAGGGTGGGACTAGAACTCATAGTCTCTTTTTAGCCTGTTACCTTATTCATTACACCAGACTGGGTCTATTGCAATGAGTATTTTGTAAACATTTTTCTTTGCTATTGTAATGAACATTTTTAAAGAAAAAAAAAGGCTTACACAAGAAGATAGCCCTCTATCATTTTTCTCATTTTTTCTTTCTCTGGTCGCATTTTGAGCTTATTAAACTTTAATTATTATTATTACTGTATTTTTGGAGTATAAGACGCACTTCCCACCCCCAAAAGAGGGTGAAAATTTGGGTGCGTCTTATACTCCGAATGTAGCCCCGCTCACCCTTTGGCCATTTTCGGCCTCGTGTGTCACATTTTAGACCTGTTCCAGGCTGTAGGGATTGCTACAGACCATCACCACCTCCATGCCTTGTGTTTTTGGCCTCTGTGCCTTGCATTTTCAGCCTCCAAACACTCCATTTCAGACCTGTTCAAGACTGCGGGGATTGCCCACAGACCATCGCCGCCTCCGTGCATTGCATTTTTGGCCTTTGCATGTTGCATTTCCCCGCTGCCTGGAACCACCCAAAAACATGATGCACAGAGGCCAAAAACAGTGTGTGTGGAGGCTGAAAACATGACATGCGGAGGCCGAAAACAGGATGCACGGAGACAGCGATCAGCGGCAATGGTCTATGTTGATCCTCACAACCTTGAATGGGTCTGAAATGGAGCATTCGGAGGATGAAAACGCAAGGCACTGAAGCCAAAAATACAAGGCACGGAGGCGGCGGCGGTCTGTGGCAATCCCTGCAGCCTGGAACAGCTGACTGGGGGTATTCCGGGAGGCCGATGCACCCACCAATCAGCTGCTTGTGCTGAATCAGGCTGCAATAATGTGCTGAAGCTGACCAGGCTGTTTGACTCTAGCCAGATGAATACCGATGGATGCTGGTAGGCAGAGGCAGAATTTTTTTTCTTGTTTTCCTTCCCAAAAACTAAGGTGCGTCTTATGCTCCGAAAAATACAGTAATTTAAATTTTGACATTGGTATAAAGTTAATAACAATCGTGGGCTTTGCGTACTCAAAACTCATAAGATGCTAATTAAACTATTTTTTTGTGGGGGGGAGCTTTGGGATCGTACCTGGCATATCTGTAATTGGGCATGATCCAGAACAGGTTTATTGCAAGGATTCGATGGCCAGGTTGCAATATTTCATGATTTTTTTCCAGTTCTTTTTTTCTTCAACTCTGTGGCGTCTTCTGGTACAGTGATATCAATAAATTGTACGCTTTGGTTTTTGACAACTCTGATATCTGGCGTGTTGTGTTCCAAATGAAGATCTGTCTGTATTCAAAAGTCCCACAAGACCTTCACCTTCTCATTTTCAACAGCTTTTGTTATTTTAAATTATTACTATCTCTTTTATTCATTAAGCATGAAACTCAGTCAACTGAACATTTAAAAATGTATCACAAATACCAGTGACTGGTGCTAATGGTTGATACGGGTTGCTGCCAGTGTCCTAGGTATCAACCAAGTATCTTCTTAAAATATATGATGTTCCGAGTAGTGCAGTTTTTTGCAGTTCCGCTGGTGTTCTTGCAGGAAGCTGCAATTTCTTGATGTGTTTTGTAAAATTCTTGGACATGGCACCAAGCTCCCCAATGACAATGGGTATCACTGTTACATGTTTCATCCATAACTGTGTAGTTTCAATGGCCAGGTCGTGATATTTCATGATTTTTTTTCCAGTTCTTTTTCTTCGACTCTGGCTTCACTCAGTACAGCGATATCAATAAATTGTACGCTTCGGTTTTCAACCACTGTGATATCTGGCATGTTGTGTTCCAAATAATGATCCGTCTGTATTATTATTACTGTTGTGGTTGTTGCTGCTGCTGCTGCTGCTATTGCAGTTCATTTATGCATACCTTCAAAACAGCTCTCAGGGTGTGTATGTGTGTGTGTCTCCTGATCAATGTCCTGAGCAGGGATGTCTGAGAAGAAAGAAATAATTTTTTACTGTAGCATATTTTGACAGACATTATTTTTCCATTCATGTGTTTATTAAATGGGAGTTCTTTGGCCTCATTTATTGGCAGCACTATAATTCTTTGTTTAGATTTAACATGCTCTATCCTAAAGATTCAGGGTGGTTCATAAACATTTTGAGCATATTTTGATTATAGGCCCTGAGGGTTGCAACACTTTAGGTATCGAAAATGTTGTGTGGAGTAAAATAATTAATTCAATAAGATTCTCATGGGCAAACTAAGAAGCTTTGGAGACTTTAATTGATAGCTGCCATGCAAAATAATGTCATGTTTGTGTTCTCAGCTCTCATGAAAACTTTCTTGAGAGCTCCAAAGATATATAATGCCCAAAGATTTATAATGCCTGTAGTGGCATTATAAAAGCAACACGTCCATTTCCAGTTGGAAGCATTCAGACAACTGTAGTTCAAATCTGAAAAATTAATTGGATTTACATGAAATACAAGCCACAGTTTGACACCTGACTTTGTCAAGAGTGTGATCCCACACACTCTGTTTAAAATCCTCGTGGAAACCAAATCCTTATAGCCTATTCAACAAATTATGGTTAAAATCCTTGCCTAGCATCATGTAGGAATGCTGTTGAAGCATTTTCAAAAAGAATGCAAAGCATGATTTGATGTGATGTCCAATCTGCACCATAGATGTCCCATGATAAGAAACGATCATATTAGAAATTCTATAGATTCTAGATGAATGAAGTATTACATGCACATTCCCACATGCATACCTTTAGCAAGTATAGTTTTTGATCCTTGCTAATGTACAGTTGTCTTTGTCCACTTTTCTTCAGTTGCAACAGGCAGTAGTACTTTCATTGTGCCTTATATGGACAGCCATAGGTAATCTGAAGTTTATCCTAACAACTTTGCATATCTCAGTGCCCCTTTGGAGAGTGAATGACACATTATTATAGGCAAGGGTGTCAAATTGGGGGCCCGCGGGCCGGATGCGTCATGTACAGGCCACGCTCACCCCAGCTCTGTGAATGGGAAAAACGTTGCAAAACATCACATGATGGCAACGTGACATGGAGAGTCTGATAGAAAGGAATATAAATAGAAAGGAAAACAATTCCCTGGCCGCACTCTAACAATAAAGCGAGTCTTGCTGAGACTAGAAAGGTAAAAAATAGTCTTTTTTTCTTAGTGACTTTTTAAAAATTCTCTATTGCCCTGGGGTACTCTGATCATCTCACATCCAAGTTTTAACCAGGCAGGGGTGTCTCCAGGGGGAGGGAGTAGCAAAAGTAAGGTGGTAGCCACAACTGCATGACCATCCCTTGTTTTCATGTGTCACAATTTGCTTTCATGGTTTGTGACACATGTAAAAAAGGAGCACTGTTTTGACCATGCAGTCATGGCTACCATCTTGAGTGTTTTTTAAACTTCCCCCTGTAACCAGCACTGACCCTAGTTTGTTTCTAAGTTCAAATAAGCCACTCAGTCATGGAGGCCTTTGCCTTCTCTCGGCCCTTCTTTCCCATAATGATAAATTTACAAGCAAATATGTGCATTCTGAAATGCTTGTCAGAGACAGTCTTTCTGTCATAGCTATATCCTGAATGCAATAGAATTGAAGATTGAGTTCCTCTATTGAGTTCCTCTATTGAGTTGCTCTATTGAGTTCCTCTATTGTAGTCTACTGTCAGTCACTGTGACCAGTGTAATTTAGTTATTGATGGCTTCTTTCATTATGTATGATCTTTACTTCTTGGTTCTATGAGAGGGTCACAAATTAATTCATAAAACTTTCGTTTTCTACATTTTTTTCAGAACTGATAATTTTTTATTATCTTTTAATGCTTACTACGTTTGAAGAGTTGCTTTGAAAGAAGATTTTAGAATAAAATTGAGGACTAGAGGAAACATTAGGAACAGGATCTCCACAGCACATGATGCAATCATACATGTATCCGTATCAAAGATATTTTCCAAAAAACATTTCTATACATTTAGTAAAGAGGGAATCCAAATGAATTCAGGAAAAAAGAAACCTGGAGGAAGCTTTGCACAATCTAATTCCAGAATAAATGTTAAGAGTATTTTAATAGAGCCATTACCAACATAGCATGTAAACTTATAGAGAAGGATGTATATTGAAGCACTTTCCCCAGTATAAGAAAAATACATGTATCAGGGTAGTGGAAAACAATAGCAAGGTGAGATATTTCAATTAAGAGATTTATTCTGTCCTCCTTAAATTTAGTGCTTTATCAAGTCTTCTAGATCATTGTTAGCCCAGAATATTTACCATGCATTTCTTCTTTTGTTGCCTGCATAGGAGGTCAATGTTCCTTGGATACATCCATTTTTGAAAATTTTATGAAATTTCTTCCAAAAGACATGTGGCTCCAGCAGAATTACACGTCATCCATGCAATAACTTAAAAGCATCTTTATGATGTAGAATCAGTGGTCCAATATTTATTTCATTTTGTATACTTATTAGAGTGTGGGATTTTAATGGAAGGATGTTACAGGTTGGCTCATTTATATGCAATAGTGAAATCAGATTGGGCGTGTAAAGGAAACTTATTGAATTGAATAGGTCAGGTCAGCAATATCTCTTTGGGAAAATGAGTAAGCCTCTCTTGATTTTTACTGGCTACCTTCCTTATTCCTTCATCCTTATTCTTAATAGATTTTAAAAGTTTAACCATGTATAACATATTAAATGGGAAAAGAAACAAGCCAGATCAACGCCTTTTTAAAAGATGGGGTGGGGTTGGTGGTATATTTTACAGGTGGAGAGGTTAATATGCTATTTGTCACACTCGAGTTGTTGAGAATGAATTCCAGAGCAACTGGAGAAAATCCAATGACACAGAAAAATAGTCACTTGGGATTTTAATCCATATGTTTGTATTTCATCACATTCAGCACAGCTTCATGGGAACCAAAATCTAATGTTGGCTGTATTTGTTCATTTGTTAAAGAAAGTAGCGTTGTTTAAAAATACAGAAGACATTTTTATTTACTTTGCACTGTCTGGCTTTATTCACTAAGACATTTAAGTGATCTGAAGGAAGACAAAGGTGATATAGAAGTGATATTTTAAATCCTTATCATAAGAGGCAGCGGCTTCTTGAAGTCTGATAACAAGACCAGTTTTAGCACCATTGATTATATGCCTCTTATAGCTGGGGACAAGCTGAAAGAAGACCCATATTGTGGCATTCAAGTACTGTCTTGTGTGATTATTCTTGGCTGTTTTTCAGTTGTCACAATCAGAGGACTCATCAGTGGAAAGCTGCTGTTTGCTTTGTGCTATCTATGAATCATGACAATTGTCAGGAAGATCAATTATGAAAGATTAATTGAATTAATATGGCAAAAGGTGCAAGTAGGTCAATACCCCTAGGGATTATGGCCAGTAGGGTAGAAGAACCAGTAGGAGACATAATAGTTGGGTAGACCCAAAGCTATTTGCATGGAGAAAAATTCTTAAATAAGGCTTTAATCTGCTTTCAATCTTACATTCACAACTTGTAAAATTGTGTGTGAGAGAGAGGGAGAGGGAGAGAGGGAGGGGGGGAGGAGAGAGAAATTGTCTTCTTTTTTCTGCTCTCCCTCTGAATTGTGTCATGCACATTGACTTATTGTACCCTGCTATTTTATCTACTACATAAAATGAGTGTTCATTGACATTCATCATCACATACTGTCTCTGGCATAAATTGGTGCTTGCTAGTAGAGGTGTTAACGAAAGCACTTCCAGTCACTGATATGCCATTTATTTAATTTATATAGTTGTTCTTCTTAAATACACGATTCTGCATGGGTGGCTAACAATGATTAAAAACAAGATAAAGACATTATAACAAAACAATAAGCCATGATAAAAGGCCAAGCAAAATAGTAATTAACACAGCCATGACATGGGCCCAACCATATCTCCAGGGCCCCATGCTCAGTAACAAAAGAATGTTTTCAAGGTCTTAAAAAAGGCCAGTATCTAATTTTGGCACAGTTCATAAACCTGTGGTCCACAGTGATATTTTCCAATAATTTTTGAAAAGCACAAACAAGTGAAAAAGCACTGGACAGTAATGTGGCTCATGTTTTTGAATGATTTTCTAATAGATTCATGTTTAGTTAAAAATATTGCCATTATAATTACATTTATATCTATCAACTTTAAAGACATCAAGAAAGTCTAATATATAATTCCCATACTAAAAATTTGATAAAAATTTAATTATTTCAGTCCTGTTCTTTGTGCTATTGCCAAGTAGAAGCATTTGACACCTCTTAAAGCTATTTAGCATGTTACAATTCTATTGTCACATTTGAACTATGTGTCACTGGTGCATGTGGTCCTTTGCAAGGCTACCCAAAATAAACTTCATTGGATATCCTGAGACTTTTTTCTAGACGTGGCATTACCTAACTGACTTTGCCTGATCTACTCAAGCCAAGCAGGGTCAGACCAAGTGAGTATTTTGATGGGATACCTCTAGGAAATACCAGAGTAAAAACTCAGGAAAATATCCAGGGGAAAAAAAAAGGCATCAGTAAGACACTTCCATATTGTTGCTAAGAAAGCTACATAGCTAATTCCATGAAGTTCAGCTTATACATTTGTAGATGTGAGTATGGGATTATTACCTTAAGCTATGAATATGTCTTTGATTTCTGAACTTCATACCTTATATCATACATTTTGGAGAGCACTTCCCTCATTCAGTCACGTTTTTTGTTTTTTTTTCCAGATTATACATTGCCTTTTAATTGTTGTATAGTGGTGAGGACTTCCAGTCTCTGGATTCCACATAGAATACAGTTGCTTATAGTAGCTGATTTATAGTTTTTGGCAAGGGTTTTAGAAAATGAAATTATTCAGAAAAATATTATTTTAAGTGAAATTTTGCTTCATATTCAGTAAAAGGGAAAATCTAGGCTTTTAAAAATTGGATTTAAATTTAAAAATTGCTTGCAAAGTTCCCCATGCTTTATAGCCTTAAATTTAACTAAAGATTTTAAATCATTGCCAGGTTCTTAGTTCCAGCATATTCAGCATTTAACGTGCTAAACGAAAACATGATCTCTTCTGGATTTTAAAATCTCTAAGAGTACTCTTGTTCTGACTATGGCTTGGACAGAATTCATACACTAAGTTGCATAAATTTAGTTATAAACAACTCAATACATTTTACACATGTATTTTAGAAAAGGTCAGGACAATTGATCATAATAATTGACTACTTCATATTCTTCAAAAATATGAACCAAATGTAGATTTACAATGTTTTGGCTTGGCTTTCTCTTGTACAGTGGAATACTAGAACATTGATAAAATGTTTTGGAAAAAGAGCTTGATCTCATCTTTTAAACAGGCCTTGGAAGTGAAATATTGTTTCTCATAAATATCATTTATATAAATTTGATAATGGGTTTCAGTTCACTGCCACATGAAACCGAACTAGAGGATTGCAGGATACAGTTCAAACAAGCAATGTCTGAGAGTGCAGAAGAAACAATTGGACGAAAGAGAGGAAAACAGAAACAACATTAGTTGCAAGACATAACCTGGAAACTCATGGATGAATGAAAACTGCAAAGCAGCAAAATGATCAAACTTTTTAAGGGAGAAAGCAGAAGTTATGAGAAAATAGCTGTCATTGGAACATGGAGTCAAAAGAAGTGGCTGAGCTGACAAGAAAGAATGGTTGTAACATAAAGGAACCAAAGCATCAAAAATAACAACCAAAAATGACAACAAGATGCAGGATGGACAGAACACTTCAAAGAGATACTGATTCTGACCCAACTGGTAGTTCTGTCTTCTTAACCATCCATTTCTCAGTGATGGGTACTTCAGAATTTCTCCATTTTTCTGCATATAATATAGTCTTCTTGCAGCAGTATTCATATATAAAAAATGATCTTCCTCTTTTTAAATAGGCTGTGAATCCCAGCAAGAAAATGGATCTTTAAAATTCTTTATATCGTTATACATATTCGAATCCAATAATTTCCGTCCAAAGTTCTTAGTTCATTTCATCATACCGACATTCACTTGTTCTTCCATTTCAAATTTCAACAAATACTTATTCGTTTTAACAATTACATGATCACCATTTATACATAGTTCAAATTCTGTCTTATGCTGCTCAGTTCCAATTGTCCTGTTATCTACCGTACATTTTTCTCTTAACTAGGCAAACAGACAAAAAAGCATTGAAAACAAAATCCCTCTGCAGCCAGCCACTTGTTCTTCTGATTTCATTTTATTTTCGCCATGCTCCCATTCTAACAATTCTTGATAAGTGAAACCATTGTTCTTTACTTACTGTGCTTCTTGTGCTAACACCCATAAAGGCATTTTGGGCACAGTCTGGGTTTATACTTTTAACATGGCACTTCTTATATAATGTTTAAATGTTACACCAGTTGTCATAATAGGTACTGTTTGAAATGAAAACATCATCCTTGGCAAAATATTCATCTTTATCACAGAAATTCTCCCAATAATGACAACTGTAATTTCTTCCATCTTAACATGTCCTTAATTTAATTCCATGCTTTAACATACAGTTTGTATTAGTCATAACAATACCCAAGTATTTCACTCTGATCTCACTTTACATTTCTACTCAATACTTCCTAAGCTAAAATAAAGACCAGGGGCATCATTATCTAGTACCTTTCTATATCTCTAAAACACTAACCAGGGGCATCATTATCTAGTACCTTTCTATATCTCACAAGGTTTTGTCAGATTCTCAGTCCCAGTTATCTGTGCCTTTTGTGAAATGTAAATCGATTTTACCATTTGATAACATTGTCCAAAGCCCATATCCTCCAAAATTTTAAACAAGAAAGTCTAGTTCAAATTGTCAAAGGCCTTTTCTGCATCAAGAACAACCAGTGCTCTTGTTTTTCATTATGTTGTTCCAAGTATCCAATACATTTCTAATATTATCCCTTAGCTGTCTTTTAGGTAAAAACCTACAATGGTCTTCACAAATAAAGTTCTCTAGAACCATCTTCATTCCACCAGCTAAAATAATCATAAATAACTTATAATCATTATTTAGTAATGATACCAGGTTTAAAAAATAGACTATTATATATAGTTTATATAGATAGTCCTTTTGGGAAATAGTAAAAATGCATTGTCAATATTTTCCATATTGTTTTATTGCTTTATCAGAGTAAAATCTGATAATCATATCATAACTTTCCCATCATCAAATATGAATACAGCAAGGCTACATCCTTTCATTACTCTTCCTTCTGAATATGGCCTTCATCATGAACAAGCTCTGAATGGCATTAATCCCTTCTAAAGATTAGTGTAGGCTTCCATATCAGCAATTTGCAGATGATACAACATTTCTGCAAGAAAAACAAAGAAATATCTAGAATACATGACCACTGATATGTAAATAAAAGTCAATAAAATTGAGCCAAACAGAAAAAAATGGGGGGGGGGGTGACCAAAGACCATGCAAGTTAATAGTGTTCAAGGATATTATGCATCAGTGATAATCAGATGCCAGTGGTTTGAGGATCTGCAGCAATTCGCTTCTCTAGAAAGCCTAATTTGCAATGATGAAGGCATCGAAGCAGATATTAATTGCAGGATTGGGAAAGCATCAACAATATTCCAATGAAAATGTTCAGCTGTTTCTCCATTAACTATTTGTCATGGATGGCCAAAAGGAAATAAAAATGGAGCACAGCACTAAGAGAGAGAAGATCCTATATGGGGGTACTTGGTAGTTATCCTTAATTGGTTCCGGGAGGCATGATGAGTACTAAAAAGGATGAGTACCAAACAAAATATGTTATCAAGTGACCCTTTGTTTCAACTGGGAAGGACTTCCTATCTGTCCCTTTTCCTATGTCAGTGACCTTCTCAGCATGGCTGACTTTCTGTCCACCCTCTGCAGCTGTCCCTCAGTTCCTATTACAGCACATTGAGTACTAAACAAATGACGAGTACTGGGACATTTCCACATCAAAATGCATCAAGTACCAAATGTGATTAGTTTTGAAGCAGTTGAGCACTGAGGTACCACTGTACTTTATTAAAGCAACAATTACTGAGTTCCAATTTATAGAAGAGGAATGAAGCACAATATATAAGTAAGGTCTTTTATAAGGATTTTGAACTCTGGAAATTTTAGAGCTATGATGTGAGACCATAGAATGGAAAGTAGATTATTATTCTTTAAATGGAGCTGTTTTATTGCTGAGAAATCACATTTTCTGAAACAGCACCAGCACCAGCAATAGCCATTGTCTCTTTGTTAATGAGCAGTGAAATGTTGATGGGATTGGGCACATGTTCGTGATTTGTGTGGAAGATTTTCGTTTTGCCTAATTACACTGTCGCCCTTTTTCATTATTAGTTTTGGCCTCAGGCAATGGCACAACTGAGTATCCACTGCCTTTTGTCAGTTTCATCCCTGTTGAGACAAGTAATATTCCTTTCTTTTTGGTCAGAAAGGATCCTTAGGAGCAAGAGTAGTTCTTTTAGGCTTGACAAGATAATGTAAAGTGGATAACTAATCCTGCTCCTTGTCATCTTTGCAGAATGATGGGAAGATGTCTTAGAAATAGGCTTCCATTTTAGTTTTGCCAACAAATGAAACTGCAACAAACATCCAACTCTACAATACTGACATCCTACCAAAAGCAATCTACAGCAGTAAAATTTGGAAAATGACTATCTGTATAATGTAGAGTCTCAATGTAGCCCACCAGCACTGCCAAAGACAGATCCTTGGCATTAGCTACCATAATTATATTGTCAGTATGAGACCCTATAAACAAGTGGATTGTGCAATTTACAGGATGTTGTGGTAAAGCCCAAGGTATGGTTTACTCATCTGCCAAACAACTACTCTCCCAAGATGATGATGTCATCAGGAAGAAGAGTCAGACTACTCAAAGGTGCAAAATGTTTACAAAAACATGCACAACATAAGAATTAAATGGGGAGAAATGGAAATGGTCATAGCTGATTAAAATCACTGGCAAGCAATTGTTGCCCAAGATATGCTGAACAGCATAGAGAACCTAAGACTAACAAACAAAACTTTGGATTTGAGCACATGAGCAAATGTTGAACTAAAATACCATGAGACCCTGCTTCTATAACTGTCCAAATCCCAGACCATCCTATGTTTTTCTAACACTTTATGGCAGGCCAGTGCTTCAATAGTACTTCCTCCTGCTGGCTTTTTCCACCTTTTCTCCCTGCTGTTTCTGTACATCATTTTCACATGTGAATACCTGGCAGTAGCTGGGAAGATAAGTCCATTGGCTGAACAGATAGGAGTAACTAAGCCCTGGTGGCAACAGTGGTTAGAAGGCAGCATTGCGGGTGAGTCTGCCCACAGCATGGAGTTTGATCCTGATTGGCTCCAGGCTGACTCAGCCTTCTATCCTTCCCAGGTGGGTAAAATGAGAATCTAGATTGTTGGGGGCAATATGCTGGCATTAGTAAACAGCAAAGCACTGTGGAGCGGTATATAAGTCTAAGTGCTATTGCTATTATTATTGCCAGGATTAGTGGGAGTCACCTTGGTGGGGCGTGAGAAGATGATGTAATTATTTAAGGTGGCTGTCATTGCATTGGTCTTGATGATGAACTCTCTGGGGCTGCCAGCCAGAGAGTTCTTTAGTGCCATTTGTTACAATTTGGGAATTTTCTGGATTCTGTTTTTTGTTGGGATGAACACGCAAACAATGGTTCTCTGGGGCAAACCAGACAGTTGGCAGGTATGCATTTAGGCAAGCTAAAATAAATCCTTTGCAAGAGTGAAAGAAAATTGAGATCAAAGCATTAAATGTGCTTTTCAGTTCAATAACTTATATAGCTACATGAGCATATAGTGAAAATGCAAACTATGATGCTACTATTAGATGATACAGTATTCTAAAAAAGCAACAAAAACAAAAAAGAGTTATAGAATATTTCCTCTTTCTAAACTATGGTCTATTTTAACTACCTCGTGCCATTCTGTAGTACAGACCTTGGGATATTACAACCTAAATCTCACTGGACTAGACTGACACAATCTGAGTAAATAAAAAACAGAGCCAATTATTCATTTGAATTGTTTAGATATTATTCCCTCTCCGCTTCTGACAGAAGCATATTAGGTTTGGCCTTTAATCTCCTTTGGCTACAACTCAAACAGATGAAAGGCTAGGACACATCCTGTTGAGAAATTCTTCTGCACAAGTCCCTGAAGATGGATAATTCCACCCATTCTTTCCCTTGTTCAGTGATGCTCAACCTCTATGGTCTCTCTCTCTCTCTCTACCCCCACTCCCACCCCTCTCTCTCTCTCGTAAATATGTGACTAGATCTGAGGCTTGGCTCTGATTATTTTGTGCTAAGTCGTATGTAAAACACACACACACACACACACACATATACACACACACACACACACACACACACACACACA
>JANHFL010002749.1:116937-131642 GCA_032468155.1 Oxyrhabdium leporinum | reverse complement strand
GTGTGTGTGTGTGTATATATGTGTATATGTATATATATGTATATGTATATATATGGAAGAGAAGAAGAATGAAAACTTCAATATGTCATTTTTTCATCTAAAAATTCCTTCCATTCCAATTAACCTGCTGGAACAGGAAATGTGCTTTCTTTATTCATTGCCCCTTTCTGAAGACGAAGCACCTGCCAGGGATGACACAATCTAGTCCTTCCTTTCATTTCCCTGACCAGGGGAGGGAAATACCTGAAAAGAGAAGAGCAAATGTTACTTTGGAGCAACGTAACTCATGCTTCTGAAGTATACTGGCTTTCTTTGCCACACTGGCCCTGTTTTCTCAGCAATACTGTGACAGCTTCATAGAATAGCCTCTTCCGTTTATTTCTTTTTACCTCAAAATTAACCATAGTCCAACCTTGTGCTTCAAGTAAAGGTTTTTTTTGCAATTTTTTCTGTGGATATTCTAGAAGTGCAACCAGCACTGTCCCGAGATTGTCATTCACATCATTAGCTGTAGGGCTTCAAGCAAGGGAAAGGAAATCCTCAATGGTGTATGACCACAATTGAGCCCAAAATTTCCACTGCAAAGTGAGGCAGTTTTTAAGTGAGTTGTGCTCCATTTTATGACATTTTTGCCAGACTTGGTAAGTGAATCACTGCAGTTGTTAAATAAATCCCGTAGGCATTAAGTGAGTCTGGCTTCCCCGATTGACTTTGCTTATCGGAAGCCGGTTGGGAAGGTTACAAAAGATGATCATATAATCCTGGGACAGTGTAACTGTCATAAATACATGACAGTTGCCAAGTGTCTGAATTTTGATCACATGATTGTGGAGATGCTGCCATGATCATAGGTGTGAAAAACAGCCACACATCATTTTTTTCAGTGCCACTGTAACTTTGAACAGTCACTAAGCAAATGGCTGTAAGTCAAGGACTACCTATAGAAGCAAAGTAGATTTCTGCTGGTATAATTATCACTGCAAAGACAGCATCAAAAACATCTCCAAACAGAAGAAACCTGCTTAACGGAAAAATGGCTAGAAGTCTGCAATACTAATATCTAAAGACATGAGTCAAGTTCAAAGCACAGGTAGAACAATAGTTTACTGTTACTTGTTTCTACTATGCCTAGAGCTCTGGTGTTTAACAGCAGAGTAACATATAATTATTGGTGTTAACATGAAATTATTTTCATAGACATCTTTGATCCCCTCACCCATGTGCCACTATGAATTTTCCTTTGTTCTTCTGATGGATCTCAAGTTACCATGCAACATGTTCTTACTTGGAATCAGAGTCATATGCTTCTCATTCTTAATTGCTGAATCAGCAACATCCAACAATATTTAATTTTACATGAGCAAACTCCTTGAAACAGGCATATAGAAAGTTGTGGCTTAATGGTTATTCTTATTACTGATATTCCCGTAAGGATCATACGCAGTTCCCTGCTTTTGAGGAATATTAAACCTGAACAACTTTACCATCTGTACTCCATCGATATTCTGCATGCTGACTTTAACTTTCCTAGTGAAATGTTGTAAATTAAAATAATAATTTACACTGCATTCATATGCAAAAGACATTTGGAGTCCTTTGAAGCCTGCAGCCTCTAAATTTAATAAAATAAAATAAATAATCCTCACCGAATCGGATTTACTGCTAATTGAATGGGTATAGAGTTAGAATTAGATAAAACAAAGCAACAAACCATAAAGCAAATAGATTTTTTAAAGAAATAATATCATTTACAAGCACTTCATCTGAAAGTGTCTTTCATGGGCCTAATTCCACAATAAATGATATACTCAAGTTAAACTGTGTGATTAATTGTTTTTTTAATCGTTTTAAGAAGTGACACAGTGTACTTTTTTTGCTGTGGTTCATTAGCTAGAACAAACTATCAGTGTTGATTCTTTTTGTTGTTGTTTTGTTCCTAAGCCATATTAGACTTGTCATAAACATAGTCCAAAAAATATATGAAATACAAGGAGAGAATGCATTTGTTACATTTGGACAACAACTCTTGAAACGATCTGCTTGAAGAATTCATTCAATGCTTTCTGAAACACCTATTGCTGCCTCTGAGTTTGACGTTGAAGGAGCAAAAGGAACTTTGTCAGACTCACAAAATTAAATCATCACTAATGCAATGAGACTTTCTTCTCTTCCCCCAATCTGTCCCAGACAGTCCCAAACGGACCTCAGAGGTCATTTAGTTTAACCCCTGCTCAAGGATGCTTAGTATAACATCCAAGTCAAGAGAGAGAGAGAGGTTTCATTGACTGGAAGGCACTATAGGACTGAAGTATCGTTCCTTCCTGAAGAAGGAAGGAAGGAAGGAAAAGAAAGAAAGAAAGAAAGAAAGAAAGAAAGAAAGAAAGAAAGAAAGAAAGAAAGAAAGAAAGAAAGAAAGAAAGAAAAGGATGGGAAGATTAAAGAAAAGGAAATTAGGAATAAAGGAAAGGAAATCTTTCATTGGTTGGGTGTGGAATGATAAGTTTCTAGGTATGTTTTTATTGCAATGATGGGAGTAGGGAACAAGCTTTTGTGGGAAGAGGCTCCAAACTCTTGGCATTAGATAGCTTGAAATGTCACATGTTTAGGCCAATTGCCATTTGTAAATTGAGAATATTTTCCTTGATCAGATTCTGAAAGATCAGTAGTTCTCCCCAATATTTCTTTAACTGAGGGCCACAAAAGCTCATTTTGTCTCCCAGATTAGTGCGTGGATATCAGCATGAAGCAAGTGTAAGAGAGTATCTTGGGATTTGTAGTGGGATCCATCAGATACTTACCAACTCTTTTTTTCTTTCTTTCTCACTTCTGAATATTTGGGAGGCTGGCATCATTTATAACAAGTCTTTATGTAAGACTTTTAGATTTGAAAAAACAGCCGCCTCGATACAATTTTTGCTAAGTGTTCTGGTGATATCAGAGAAAATGTATATTTGGACAGTATTTTAAGGATAATGTCCTGCTGCCATCAAAATATATTAACTTTTCCATGTAAGCCATGAGGAGAGACCTGAAAGAAGTATGACAAATTTATCAATCTTAACATTATTAACTTTAGATGCTCTGAGCTGTGTCTCTTTGCTAATAGAAGTAAAGTTTGTAAAAAAAAAAGTCTTCCATTTTGGGAACTATTCTATTTTTTGATTCATTTTGTAGAAATGATTTTATTACTGTCATTCAGTTTGCAAAATTAGACGGTAGACGACCCTTCCCAAGGATGCCTTTCTGATTTTCTGCTCATGTCTCGGCGGACGGAAAATACAACACTTTCACAGAATCCTTTTATTTTGAATTTAAATAAATAAAAGTGTGGTAGAAATATGACTCAACTTTATTATATTGTGCTTTAAATTCTGAGTGATTCTGTATTATAAATAAAGTAATTTATATTGCAGGTTACTTTGATTCCTCTTTGATTATCAGTGTAACTAATCCAGTATTATCCTCATGTTCTGATTGTTCTCATGTGACTAAATCTGATTAATTATTTAGCCATGTATCATTATATTTAATGTGTAACATCATTTGAATTATCCATATGGATAAATGAGCAGGGAAGAGTGGAACTAAAAGAAATAATTCATGGAGGAAAAACTACTGTATTTTTCGGACTATAAAACGCTCCGAAGTATAAGATGTATCTAGCTTTTGGGGAGGAAAACAAGAAAAAAAAAAATCTGCTTCTGCCTCTGCAGACTGAACCGACAATCAGCTGCTTGTGCTAATCAGGTTGTGCTGAAACTGACCAGGATATTTGCTGTTTGCTGCAAGGAGACACATTTCTGGGAGGCAGAGGCTGAAGGGTGGGTGGGGCTTCAGCAACATTCGCTGTATAAGATGCACAGACAGTTCCACCCACTTTTGGGGGTGGGAAGCGTGTCTTATACGCCGACAAATATGGTATGTCAACCTGATGGCACATAATCAATAGCAATAGCACTTAGATGTATATAGCACTTCATAGTCCTTTGCAGCCCTCTTTAAGTGGTTTACAGTATCAGCATATTGTCCCAAATAATCTCGGTCCTCATTTTACCCATCTCAGAAGGATGGCAGGCTGAGTCAACCTTGAGCCAGTCAGGATCAAACTGCTGGCAGTCAACAGAATTAGTCTTCAATACTGCATTCTAATCACTGCGCCACAACGGCTCTTTCATTCAATCAAGAAGAAACAAGAGCACTAGAAAAGAGTTTATTTTCATACTTGTATTATCTGTAATGCATTTTTATATGTATATGCATCCATTGATACATACATAATGAAATTGTTTTAGGTTCAGTGATCAACATGAAAGAACACTTAGTAAAGTTTTTAAACAGAATTTTTGAAGAGAAATCAACTTAGAAATCCTCTGACTGATAGTACAGCAAATCTACAATAGATATAGGAATTGAATTTTTTTAACTAAATTGACTTCTATCCATTTGGATTCTTTCACACACTAAAGAGGATCCCCCCCCCCAAAAAAAATCATTAATTATCATATGTTTGCTGCAGCAATACTTTTGGTGTTCATATGTATTTTTAGAGTTATTTAGAAGGTTGAAAGTTGTCCATTTGCAATCATGTTGAGATTTTCTTAGCTGGCAGTAATGAACTTCTAGTAACAAGATTTTCCTTCACTGAAGAAGAGAAATCCTGGCAGGAGTATCTCACCCGAAAACCAAAATATACCTTCTTTGAGATGACATGCAAAACTCAATTTCCCCCTTAATATTGGCATATATACCATCTTTCTCTTGATTTTTCAATTCCTACTAGTCTATCTTGCAAATAGCAATATATCATCAGTTGGTTTCAATTCTGAACATGCAAAGATTCCAATCTGATTATTAATAAGGATGTAGCTTTTGACATTTCCCTCACCCACACACATAGTCTGCATTGTTGGTAGCGGATTATGGCTAGCTAGGGAGACATTTTCCCTTTCTCTGATATTCTTTATAGCAACGCAGAGAAAGCTATCTAAAATTGTCACTGTCAAAGACAGTGTACTCTGAAGAGCTAGTGCGTGTAAATGCCTCTCTGTGTGCTTTAAATTACCACACTGAGTGTAATTCAGCCAAGTTAAGTGTATTTCCCCCCCTTTTTTTTTCCAGTGGGAAGAGCTGAATTCTGCCACTGCAATAAATACACAGTGCTTAAATCTGTCTGGATTAAGACTCGTATTATTTTACACATTCCTTTGCATCTCAGTGGTCAAAGGAAAGGGAAGGAGTGTTATGAGGTGATACTGCGGTTCAACAGTAGATATTTCAAAACTTCCTTGAATGTCTCTGCAGCGGCTTTATAGGTGGGACTTCTTCCAATTTGAAGTCAACAAAGAAGACACGCTCCAGTTGAGTCTCAAAGAGCTGCTTCACCACTTTTCCCTCTATCACAACAAAGAGAGACCTTCAAAGTCACAACTGAGAATTTTGTATCTGGTCCTACGGGTACAACTCCTCAACTAAGCACAATGATAAGGAGGGGTCCTTGGTGCTGAGCTCGCTTGTTTTCTTGCAGACATTTTATTATCCAAAGTAGGTAACATCATAAGTGCTGGTAAGGAGTGGGGTTTGCTCCTGGTTTATATTCTATTGTCTTGCCCTGTCAGTGTGGCCAGGGGTTAACATCAGACCAAGGATCAAGTAAACAATACCTCAATTGAGAAACGGCCTAAGAAACCAACAATAAACAGTCCAACCAAAGAATCTCTAAAACCACCACTACCAAAACTGACAGGGCAAGCCACCAGAATCTAAACTGAGAGCAAAGCCCACTCCTTCCTAGCACTGATGATGTTACCTAGTTTGGGTAATAAAACATCTGCAAAGAAACAAGCGAGCTCAGAGAGCACCAAGGACCCCTAATAACAACCCTGAGCTACAAATATTCTCCTCTGTTGGTACGATAACAGGTTGAGTGAAAGGAATCTGTGCTGTTGCAGCTGCTTTACGTTGTCTTTTTTAAAAAAAAAGTTAATTGTCAACTGCAATGTGACAGATGGGTTTCACGAGTAGCCATTTCTGTTCACAGGTGACAACTACTCTCACCTTGTGTTAAAGAATCAGTTGATCAAAAACCTTTGTTTTGTCAGCGTGTGATTCTGAAACATCATTTTTTAAAAACACCTTTTCAAGTTAAAAATATCACATGCTCGTCAGGCTCTTTCTTTTCAGTTACTGTGCAAAGTATAGGAAAAGAATAAGATGTGGCAAGTAAAAGATATTAAGAATAAGGAACAAAGAAATCTAACAGAAATTTCACCTAGTTATCTAGTTACACCTACATCGTTTCCTACTGCCTCTCTATACATTTATATTCTTACAAGCTGAGCAAGTTTAACTTCACCTCTTTCTTTTTGAAGATCTAATCAACTTCAATAAAGTATTCTGAAATGAGAATTACAAACTGCTAATAAGCCATCACTGAAGATGCACTATATTGAATTCTACTGTATAGTGCAGTATTAAAGACCCTTGGTGGTGCAGTGGTTAGAGTGCTGTACCGCAGGCCACTTCTGCTGACTATTGGCTGCATGTAATTTGGCAGTTCAAATCCCGCCAGGCTCAAGGTTGACTCAGCTTTCCATCATTCCGAGGTCGGTAAAATGAGGACCCAGATTGTTGGGGGCAATAGGCTGACTCTGTAAACCACTTAGAGAGGGCTGTAAAGCATTATAAAGCGGTATATAAATCTAAGTGCTATTGCTAATGCAATATCGGGGGTTTTTAATTCAATTGCATAGAATATGAAGGATGTGTGTGCTTTTTGTTCTATTTTTTTTTGATAGTTTTCTTATATATAATGTACACTGAAGCTGGCATTTAATTTCATTGTACCAGGTGCAATGACAGTAAAATACTACTTCCTCATCTCTGAAAAACAAAACTTTAGAGACACTCTTATTTTCTACTGCATCTTTTGATTTCTGTTTTATTTTGCAGACAATCTTGGCGAGTTTGGTGGTGGGAATAATTTCCAGCATTCTTGGAAGCCATTCTTCAGTGAAAAACGGTGTTGCTCTAGCCTGGAGTCTGGATGAACAGTCATGCTTTGGCACCATGTAGTAGGAAGGACTAGAGCCCATGCATTGGATTTCATACTGAGCAAGTTTAAACAAAATGTCAAAATGTTTAACGTGTTAGCACGTCAAAATGTCCTGTGGTTGTCTGACTCCTTTTTTTCTTCTGAGTGATAATATTAGCAAATTATTTAATCTGAAAAGAATAAAGAAATAACATAGTGCTGAGCTGTATTAGTGGGTCACATTTAGGGTGTGGCACATGGTATTGTATTGTATTACAATGTTTGTGGATTCTCTTAATTCCTAAACCCTTGGCCATCCTAACTGGAGTTAATTGATCCAGGAACTTTGAAAGCCCACATGTTTCACCCCCTTGCTTAAATTAAAACATTCTCTGGCAACATGGTATCCTTCTATTTTTTTTTCTCAAATAGGTTCTCATCTTTTATTCTTATTTCTAATTCTCGAGTCTTTGTACACTGCTTTTATCTGAGAGAGGTGATTTGTTTTGACTTTCAAGTAATTCATCTAGGTAAAATTAAGTGCAATCTCTGACAAGATTCAAGGACTTTGGAGTACAGGTTTGCCTTCAGGGAAAAATGTTGGTAAATATCAAGCACTTGCTTGGCCTGCGAAAGCAACGAGGTTCATCTCCTTCTACTCCCTCTCTTTCAAATCTGGGGAAGACTTCTGCTCAGTTCCTAGGCAGCTGCTATCCATAGGATTCAGTACTGAGCTACACGTGTGCATGATCTGTTTCAGAACAAGACAACTTCATATATTCATTTTCAAGGAGTGGGAGGTTTAGGTGAAACATTAATGACAATCGTATTAAAAAGTTAAGTGAAGTTGCAGATCGGAGACAGAGGTGAGGAAAAGAACACAATAGGACATGAAACAGTGCAGTGCACAACATATAAGCATTGTGGTTACATGTCCCAAAGGTGCTTTTTCAGGAGGCAAACGGGACTTCCTTTTTTTCTTTGGAGTTGTTTGCTTCTCATCCAAGAAACTTCTTCAGCTCTGACTGGATGGTGGGAAGTCAGAGTTGAAGAAGCTTCTTGGATGAGAAGCGAAACATCTTCAAAGTAAAAACAACAACATCCAGTTACCTCTTGAAAAAGCACCTTTGGGACAACCATGACCTGGATGATTGAGAATCTCCATAGACTTGTGGTTACATGTGTTTTACCGGCAGTGAGTAGCCAATCAATTCAGGAAGTGATGTAGTTAAGATGAAGAAAGATGTTCGTAGCTTGGTCTAGTAACGCAAAGAAGCTTGATTAAAATGTGCTCTCCTTCTTTCTAACCGGGTGCTTTTATCACTAGACCAAACTGGCTCTCTGTACATACAGAACTATTGGCGTCCTGTTTCTGAATGTGAATCTCTGAAACCATTTCACTTTAAAGTGGTTTACATAGAAATTAAAATTACCTCCTAATGGGGCGTATCTCCTTTTTTTGTATTTAATTATACATACATACATATATACATACATACATACATACATATATATGTATATACATATACACACACACACACATACATACATATATATTAGTTTTGAACCCATATTAATTATTGCACATAAGTTATCTACTAAACTTTTTAAAGTTCTTCAAAGTAACAGCCCTTTTATAATAGAAATCAGGCCAGTAAAAAGGACATTTTAACAAGCTGTTTGAAGAGGATAAACAAAACCCTCAAGAACAAAATGTGAATAGCTACAGTGTGTGTGAGGTTTTTTAAAAATACAAATCCATCTCTTTTAACCCTCGGCTTTGAAGAAACATCTGCAGCATATTTCTTTTTTTTTTTTTTAATGAGGTGTTAGTATTACTGTATGGATTATGTCGGCTGTTTTGAAAGCACTCCAGAAACCAGAAGCATTAATTTAGAGATCAAAATGCTGTATTACCATATGCAATACGCAGTAAACTGAGTTTTTTTTTAAAAGAAACTTTAATATTGTAAGCTGAAGTGTTTTGTTTTGTTTTTATGCATCATAGAAGGCCACAGCTATGGTGCTTTTTGTGCTTTTCTCTTGTAATTTTAGGAAGATGCAACCCGTTGCCAACTAGAAGAGGAATTCCTATTGAAAACAGAAGTTCTATATTTGAGAACAATGTGGTAAGAACAGTAGTGACAGTATCTTTCCACAAGAGAAGACATGGAGGTTAAATAAGGTATACTTATAATTTAATTTGCACATGTCAGCTCAAATGCCAGACTAAGGAAAAGATTCAATTGCATTTATTAAAAAAAAATAGAAGACTGGCATGAAGTTCTTCTTGAACTTTAGAAAGTTTTTTTTTTTTTAGATGCATATGGGAGACTAGAAAATGTTCTGGAAAGCCTAGTTTACTTGTAAATAACTTTACATTTTTGGTAAAAGGATAAAAACAGTGAACTCCCTTACAAAGAGAAATACTGTATATGGGATTTTCACCCAACTATTGGAAATTTTAAATTCTCCTTGTGGCAGCAATCCTCTGAAGAGCCATTCAGACATGGACATTTGTAAGAAGTTCTTGCTTTTGTCAAAACAACACAAGCACCCTTGCAATGCAAGCCTTTGGGGCATGCATATGATGCCACAGGCCTAGTACAAAGGGCGGAGCATGGGTGCAAAGGTGCTTTTGTTATTGTGTCCCACCCTTGATCTCCCATGCAGGTGCTGCTACTAGAAAATGTCTAGAACATTACCCTGTGAGGGTTACGTTACCCTGTAAGTGCTTTTCAGATGCTTTTGATGTCAACACTCATCAATATCAGCTAGCATAGCCAATGGCAAAGAATGGTGAGATTTGCAGTACAAAAATATTTGGCTGCTTTCTTTTCCCAAAGGCATAAGAAGTGGACATTCCCAGGAAAATACTGCTATAAATAACACAGTAGATTATGAATGTGTTGTACATGTGTGGGGATAGATTGATCCAGACTCTTAAAACTGGATTATCATGAATTCGGCTCATAAGACATTTTTTGGGTGGTGCAGAAGAGGTAATTTGTCTTTTCCCCTTCCATTTTGTTCCCTGTGTTTCCTGAAAAACTAGTTTAGGGCGTTTGAGAGATGCCCTTTAAAATGATCATGACAAGAAGGGATTATCATCCATGTCCTGTAGTAGGAGTCTTGCTATGGACTTTATTGTTGAACTGCCGGACACCGGAGGCAATACAGTGATATGGACCTGTTTTCAAAGCAAGCCCATTTTGTTGCTTGCCAGGGACTGCCTTCAGCCAAGAAATTGGCGAAGATGTTTGTGAAGCAGGTCTATAGACTTCATGGTGTTCCAAAATGCATATCAGATAGAGGGGTGCAATTCACTGCCAAATTTTGGAGGGAGTTCATAAGGGCAATTGGATCTTCCCAAGGGCTTAGTGCCGGATTCCATCCAGCTACTAATGGTGCCACAGAACATGGGAACACCATGGTAGAACAGTATATTAGGTGTTATGTAAATTATCAACAGGAGAATTGGAGTCTCTCCCATATCTCCCTCCCTTGGTGAATGGATGGAGTAAGGAATGCTGAATCAGACCGCTAATTCTTGGAGGATTCTTCAGAGCGTGGACAAGTTGTTTGATGAGAGTTCTTCATGCTCTGTAATCACTAAAGCTGTGTTTGAGACAAGTCATTTTAATTGTTATTTACACATTGTATGGCATAATTAGTTTTCTTTCTAGGACTGCATGGATACAATATTATATGTATGCAACTGGCATGTCTTATCTAATTTATCTGCGGGTGAATGTTATTCAAAAACTACTGAATAAGGAGTCTTCCAGCATCTCTTTTTATTAAGCTTACAACCAGGCTACTTTCTAGCTTCATTAGTTATATTTGTATGTGTAGATTTGGTTGGAAAGATTCTCCAGCTTCTTCTCTCTATTTTTTTTAAAAATATTTTGTCTCGTATTTTTCGTATTTTTCCTTCTTACTTTGCATTGTTTAAACTGTGAGCTGCCCACAGTCTGGAGTCCTGAAGTATCTAAACTAAAATGATAGGAGATAGATAGTTAGATAGACAGACAGACAGACAGACAGACAGACAGACAGACAGACAGACAGACAGACAGATAGATAAATGGATAGATAGAGAAGAGCATAACATGGAACAATTATTTATCTCGCTAAAATTGCACTATCCTTGGATTTGTATATTATCTTTTGCTTAATTTATTATGATGCTCTATTAAATGTACAGTCTGCCTAACCAGCTTCCCTACTCTTATGTAATGGAGTTACATCTCCATTTATGTACCTTCTGTGCAATTATTTAAAACCTTTATTTTCTTTAGCAAAAGGAGTTAATATCTCCTTATAGATTGGAGCTTCTTCCAGTTATTTTTGGAGTTATTTCCTCTTCATTTTTAATAATTAAAATGTGAAGGTTGGAAAAAAAAAGATATGAGAGAGAAATGCAGAAGACTTGACTGGTAAATTGACATTGCTTTAAATATTGCAGGAAAATTATTTTCCAATTCCCATGATTGGCACAGAAGAGAAACTATAATTTGGAAATATATTGTTTCAGTATTGTTTTAAATATTCCTCTGTGATAGATGACAGTCTCTTTTCTGGAAAATGTAATACTCATAAAATATAGAAACATGAAAATATGCAAGCACACCAGGACATCAATTAAAAATTTAGACATGCAACTCAGAGCAGAGATTGCAGAAAAGTTCAAATCTTTATCTTTTATTAACAAAAGCCTAATATTTTTTTCAATTCTTCCCTGCAAAATTATCATTTTTTCCAATAAAATTAAATTTGCCATTAGTTTCACCAAAACCAGATTCGTTTTGCAGAAACATTTTATATAAAAGACTGAGTTGATAATATTTTAAAAGAAAATCACTGTGGCTTTTCCAGTAAGTGGATCTTCCCTTCCCCTTCATATCACATGTTACGTGACTCTGTGTGTCTTTATGTAGAGTACATGTTGCATCATCTAAACATTTTGTACTCCTGAATAGGTTTCTTGAATGTGCAGACATCTATTAAAGCAGGAAGCACATAAATGTTTTCCATTCCTTGTGCTAAACAACAGGAAGGAACACATTTCCATGAGTATTATAGATTTGTTACCCTGTGCATATATTAGCTGTTCAGTTTCAATTGAATACAATTGAACATTGAGCATACGGTGTACAATAGAATATCATAGAATATTGATATACATTGGCTTCTATCTTGAGCAGACAGAACAACTATTTAAAACTTTACCATTCCCCAAGGAGTAGTTATAGGGTTCAAAGTCTGTGTGTAAAATACAAGAGTAGCTCAGTGGCCATGGATTACTATTCCTGCTCTAAAATTATCCCTAAATCAGTTCCTCCCCCCCCCCCCTATTGTGATAGTATGAGCAAAGAACTTTGGATATACTATAGACTTAGATGAATGGCAAAAGCTTTGGGAAAAAAATTGTAAGTTGACAATGGCAACTGCATATAAGGAAAATGTATATAAAATGTTTTATAGCTGGCATTTACCACTGGCAAGATTAGCAAAGATGCTTAAAAGTATGTCTGCCAAATGTTAGAAATATAACCAGACACCAGAGAGGCAGGCCATGTTGCAAGGATGCCAGATCACCGCACCCCCAAACAGCTCCTCTATGGTGGGCTGTCCCAAGGAAAGTGATTGCACGGGGGACAAAGGAAGCGATACAAAGTCACGCTGAAAGCGTCTCTCAAGTCCCTGGATATTGACACCGCTATCTGGGAAACCCTGGCACAAGATCGATCGACATGGCGCACATTGATCCACCAAGGCTGCCAGACATTTGAAGACAGAAGGACAACCGCAGCACAAGAGAAGCGAATGCTGCGCAAAACCAGAGCTGCAAATGCTGCAATAGTGGTACCCACACGTGTCTGCCTGACATGTGGCAGAAGGTTCCGTGCCCGTATAGGCCTTACCAGCCACCTGCGGACACACTGTGGACAGCCCACAACTTGTTTGATGTCAAGGTCCTCTTCAAAAATGATGGATGAGCATCATCATGTATGTATGCAATGGGAAAATGCATAAATAAACTGTTAAAAAAAAGAAAGTATATTACTGCCTCGGTAGGCTTATGAGAAAGACAACAAAATTCATAATCAACATTATTCTGTTTCATTTCAATGGTCAAAGCACCGCTCACAATCCGAAGCATAGATTAAGTTGAATGCAGCAGCCTCAGGATTATTAGATAAGAGAAAGAACTTGATTCATTTGTTTTTTGTGTTTCCTTGTATTGTATTACAATAATAGAACTCACTTTCCCAAATGCTTATGTGCATCAACAGAGCAATCCAGTTTTGATTCCCTCATCAGAGCAAAATCATGAAATCTGAAGGCCTGCTAGCAATAGCACCAGGGTAGCTAACAATGCTGAACAGAAATTTTAATCTTTACCCTCTTCTTGGACCTTTCCCTTGTTTCTTAATTTATTTGTTTTTCCCATCTCTGATTGCAAGCCAGAGAAAATACTCGACCAAGATATGTTCATCTAAAACTTGCCCTTGGAGCATGGAGAAGGGCAAAACAGTGCTTTTGAGGATGCTCAACCTCTCCCATCATCCCCACTGTTGCAATGTTGGGATTTTATGAGGTGGAGCAGGGGTAATGAGAACAAGATTCTGATCCTGGTTTTCCTTCATCCAGATCAGGTGCAATTGCAGCCTTTGCTTTTTCTTTATCTCTTGAACTGCAAGCATCCACACTCTCTCATCTTATCTGAAAACCATCACTGACGCTACTCAAATTTCCAAAACTTCCAAGTTTCAGAAGATTTCAGACCTCATTTCATCCAGTGTTTCCCTGGAGAAACTGAGGCTGTGCCCCATACTATCTAACTTCTCATATCACTCCATCCAAATTAGGTTAGACTGAAATGTATTATACTGACATGCTTCTTTAAGAGAGTCTGCTGCCATACAGGTCTTCAAAGATCTGATGAAATAACATATAAGGTTAGCTCAGACTCTTCCTGTGATTATGATCAAGTGCCATGGTTCTTGGTTCATTTGGTAGTGGTTCAAGCAGCAATTTCCCCTTATAACCAGCCACACTGGAGCCTCTTGGAATTGTTTTGCAAATGCTCAGAAATACCTATGGATGGACAATCTAAAAGTGCTAAATGGGTATCTGCTTCTCTTTTTGTGAAGGAATATGATATATCTGTTCTTAATTAATGGAGTCCTGGTAACTCTAGAAGCAATTCATTCAGGAATTGGCCTACATTTTATGAGCCTTTTAGCTTTTGGCTAGCTTGGACTGAGCAATGATTGACTGAAGAGTCACCAGATTCCCAAACAGACAGGCAATACTATGCCCAAAGTATCCAAAGAGCTGCGAATGGTTAAGTACAATCTGGAGAAATCACAGATTGCTTTTAAAGGGTTTTGGAAAGATTAACAAATGGAATGATGTGTCAGACTGCTACTTCTGGCTCAGATGAAGAAAATAAATCTGTGCAGTTAGATAGGTACCCTAATTAACATAGACTCCTTAATCAAGAGAGATACTTTGTTCAACTTAGCCTCTTCTTCCTCTATGTATGGCATCCATACAATATGCGAAGTTTTCTGACTGGAATGAGACACATACATACATACATACATACATACATACATACATACATACATACATACATACATACAGACAGACAGACAGACAGACA
>JANHFL010002749.1:78332-100552 GCA_032468155.1 Oxyrhabdium leporinum | reverse complement strand
ATAGATAGATAGATAGATAGATAGATAGATAGATAGATAGATAGATAGATAGATAGACAGACAGACAGACAGACATACATACATACATACATATATACTACATACATAAACACAGCCTCTGAATACATACAAAACCTCTGGTACAGTTCTCCAGGTGTGCTACTGAATGCAGCAATCCTTGGGCTTCATAATTATATTGCTAATCTCTTCTCAGCAATGCTCCTGCAGTTTCCAAACTGAGGAAGACATGAGACCCAAGATATTGAAGACAGAGAAAAAGAATTACTTTTAACAACATAAATAATGGCTATTCACTCAGCGGTGACCTCTCAATCAGCATTTAGGAGAAAAAACAGTGTCATCTCAAAGAACACAAATGATAATTTTAGCAGATGTGTTTAAGCATTTGCACAGAAAGGAGTGATGAGAGATTTGAAATGCCATGTAATAAAAAGCAATGCAACTTGGCAAGAGATTGAATGAATCCAAGCATATCTTCAAGCCAGCTGAGGCCAGAAGATGGGAGCACGGTGGCAAGCTCTGCAGAGCGAAAAAGGAATGGCTGGCCAAGGATCTGGATTCATACAAATAGAGAGTCCCAGTTGCTTGTGTGTAGGCAGGCAGCCAGGCCTGAAATGAAAATTGGGTTGGGCTGGACACGGGTAGAGCAAAACGTCACATGGCATGACTATATTTATGAAAGAACTTCAGTCCCCTCGGATTCCATAAGAGAGAAGGATTCAGAAGATGGCTTTCAAGTCTGTAATTTTGGTGTAGCTAAAAAGGACGAAATCTCTGATTGCTTTGCTTACTTCAAATATTACCTCTGGCAAGCTCAGTTGAGATTCTTTCATTTCATCTTTAAAGATTGTAACCATGGAATATTTGACCTACCAATATTTAGGGGATGCGTGATCTCCCCCTGGTTTAATTTCTAACTAGCTTGGAGTTTTTGAATTTACTTGGAAACTTTCATTGAAGCTTTCCAGGCAATTGTGGGTCTTTTTTTTTTTAAAAAAAGGCCAAGGTTCCAATTGTGTCCGACTCTTGGAGGTGGTGTTCATCTCTGTTTCCTTACATGCACATATATTTGGTATCTTTCTCATAAACACTATGACATTGTTTTCAGGAAGTTGGACTTATAGTGCTTTCTAACATGTGTTAAGCATTATGACACTCGTGGTAGAGCTACACATCAGCTTCAGATAAAACTCCAGTCTTTATTATTACATTTGTTAGTTTGTTTGCTTGTTTGGTTGTTCGTTTTATAAAGTTACATGGCTGCCCATCTACCAGATGGAATTCTGGGTGGTGAACAAGACTCAAACCCAATATAATTAGAACAACAACAACATCTGAAAGAAAACAAACAAAAATTATGTGAGGCCAAGTCAGAGAAATACTAGACTCTGGCAAAAAAACCCAGGATAGTTTATAAAGTGATCAAAAGTGAATCTGTTCCTTTCAAAGATTAATTAGTGAGGCTTATGGAAAAAAAATATTTTGACTATTTTTTTTCCAAATACCAGAAGTTCCAGAAGAGAAGGAGAGCATGACTGACAGATTTACCTTCAATTTACAGGAAATGGTTGACCTAGGATTCTTCCATTATAGCATTTAAGGAAAAGATTTTCATGGCTTCCTGACTTTTTCCTAATCACAGTATGTCTTGTTTGAGTAGGGATATTTG
The DNA here is from genome assembly GCA_032468155.1 of Oxyrhabdium leporinum. Lineage (NCBI taxonomy): Eukaryota > Metazoa > Chordata > Lepidosauria > Squamata > Cyclocoridae > Oxyrhabdium > Oxyrhabdium leporinum. The sequence continues at coordinate 98,862 of JANHFL010002749.1, read as the reverse complement.
GAAAGTTTTGGTGGAACCAGTGAGAGTCAAGAAGGAATTTGCTTGTGACTTATGTTCCATCCTCTTATCCTAATTCCTCCCCCCCAAAAAAAATCCTTACTCTTCCAATTTTCTAATTCTTTGCTTAAGTTCAGTTAACATTCCACTTCATTCCTCTTCATTCTTAGCATGATCTCCATTTCTGAAATTAACAATCCATTTATTCTTACTTTTAATCTATCTGGGCTGCCTACCCTTCTCCCACCACCTTCATTTTAAACCTTGTTATGAAATTTGGTTTTGCTTTGAAGCAGATCCTAAATTTATTCTTCAATTCTTTACCAATATGTATGTGATGCTAACTTATTATTTTAGTTCTATATCTGTCTCACAATATTACCTTTACAAATGGATGGATGGATGGATGGACAGACAGACAGACAGAGAGACAGACAGTTTTGCCACATTTTATGACTATTCTTGTCATGGTGGTTAAGTGAATCGCTGGAGTTGTTAAGTTTAGTAACAAGGTTGTTAAGTGAATGTGGCTTCCTCATTGACTTTGCTTGTCAGAAGGTTGCAAAAGGGAATCACATGACCCTGGGACACTGCAAACATCATAACTATGAGTCAGTTGCCAAGCATCTGAATTTTGATCATGTGACCATGGAGAGGCTGCAGCGGTCATAAGTGTGAACAATGGTCATAAGTCAGTGTAATGTTGTAACTTTCAATGGTCACCAAACAAACTGTTGTAAGTCAAGGTCACCTGTACGTGTGTGAGAGTTTGCGTGTGTGTATTAGAATCATACACATTATAGAATGAAAAGACTGAACAGGTTCTTGAAGATTACTAGTTCAACCTCCCTCTTCCTCCAGTGTAGAAATCTACCGTTGCACCATCCCTGACACATGTCAATTTACTCCTTCTTAAAATAAACCCAGGAAAGGAAAAATCACCTCTGAGGGCAATCTATTCCATTGCTGAGCAGCTCTTTCTGTTGGAATTTGCTTCCCGATGTTCCAGCAAAATCAACTACTTCATAATTTAAACTTATACGGTCTTTGTTGTACCTTCAGGAACAATTCTGCCCTTTCTTCGACGTATCAGTAGTTGAGATACATGTAGGTCTATCTTCCATCTCCATGGTCTTTTCTTTCCCAGGATAGTCAATGCCACTAACAATTTGTCATAAGATTTTCCTTCTAGGCCTCTTGCTATCTTATTGCTCTCCTTGAGATTGCTCCAGTTCATCACTGTCCATCCTAAAATGTAGTGCACCAAACTAGACATAACATTCCAGTACATTCAACACAGAATATTCTGAAACAATTACTTGTCTTGATTTTGACGTATATTTCCAATGATGCAGCTTAGGACTGCATTTGTTTTTTTTCCTGTTTTTGTTGTTTTCATTTTTATTTGGCACCTGCATCGAACGACTGGCTCCTATTCTGCTTGTGATCCTCCAAACCACCTAAATCATTTTTCCATGTATTGCTGCCCAGTAGGGCTTCCTCCATCCTATACTCATCACTTTGATTTTTTTTTCCTACTTAAATGTAAAACTGTCTTTTTCCTTGTTGATATGCATCATCCTGGTTTTTACCCAATGTTCCAATTCATCTAGATCCTTTTGAAATGGGACACTGTCCTCTCAGATGTTTGTTAAATTTTGTCACTTTTGCAAATATATATATATGTGCTAAGACAAATATGCTGCTAGCCACTAAAACTGATTTGAGCAAAAAGGAAACAGGGATGTGTTTTGTAACTGTCAGCAGTTTCCAAGTAAAGTTCACACTAACCTTAGCTCTATAAAGTCATTATGGAAAAGGTCTACCATTTTTATTTAATGTTATTGGTAAAAAGATCTTGTACACCCTGCCAAGTTGCAAACTTATATAAACAGAAGATGTTAGAAGAATTGGAAAAGAAGAATCTGATTTCCCTACATGATTTGCTGAGTAGCAGACTAGTTCTATGTGGGACTAGATGACATGACAATGAAGTTGACTCACAAATCAGGGTCAAAGAAAAATAAGATTAATTTATATTTTCTCCTCAAACTGAAGAATTGGGATGCCATAAGGATAAGTCCTGGATCCTCCATATTTTAATATCTTGATTTAATATCTTAGATGAAGAGGCTAAGGGAATGCTTATCATATTTATAGATGACATAAAATTTTGTGGTCTAGCCAATCCTATAGAAGACAGAAGGAAAAGACAAAATGATCTGAATAGTTTAAAGAAATGAGCTGAAAATAACAGAATGAACCTTATGTGGGCCCTGCTGTTTTTGTCAAAATGAAGAAAGCAGCCACGTGTCAGAAGCTCCAGTCATTTGGGAAGTAACTGGGGACATACAGTATGTACAACTGGGATTGGGCAATGTGATGCTGTGTTGTTTTTTTTCAGACTAAGACATTTGATACTTCCATCTCCACTGCTGCTAACTAAAAAACGCACCCTAGGTAAAAGCAGCTGAGCATTTTTAGCCTTGAGGAGAAGAAATTCTGGAAGCAGAAGTACTCTTCAGATACCTGAGAAGTGTCACCGAGAAGGGGGTGAAGAATTGTCCTTTCCTTCAAAGAGTGCAAGATGGCAAAATAGATTTAAATTAAAAGAAGGAGATTTTAATTGACTGGGAGGGGTAGAGATTTGCAGTAAGAGCAGTTTGGCAATAAAGCAGATCACCAGAAAGGGGGGCAGATTCTTCTTCACTGGGAAGGTTCAAGGGAGAGCTAGACAGTCATCTCTCTAGGATGCCTTAATTTGGATTCATGCATATAATTGGGAATTGGACTCAGTTGTCTAGATTGCCCCTTCCAATTCTCAGACTTTCTGGTTCTTTCATTGGAATCCTGAGAAGAAAAGAAAATATTGAATGTATGCAGAATGTATGTTGTCAAGGATAGATCTTGTTCCATAAGTTCTTAGCTGCCATTTGATAAAAGGAAGCAAACAACAAAAGGTATTTCTGGGTAGCTGGCAGTAATTTCTATCAGTCCAAAGGCATGGTGTAGCTATTCCATCTTTACACAGCAAGCCAGTACTAGTAGTTGTAGCATAAGAAAAAAGATGTAAGAAGCAGACAGGATAGCTACAGATAGAATGTTATCCTTGCATCAGTTAAAAACTACTTCAGGTACCAGTCAAGGCTGTTACACAATAGCAATACCTGTCAGCTTGGAAGTCATTTTTCTTTGAGGCTTCTGGGCTGCCACATTCATGCCTGGGAATTTGGGAGGTGGATTTTGAGGAGTGGTAGAAGAATAGCCACAATAACATTCTTTTCTCAGAAAGTCAAGGACATCTTACTCTGCACTTGGAGGGGAGTGACTGGGGATAGTCTCCAGTTGGAACGAAGTAATGATTGGATCATGTGATGGACTATTGGGTATAGGGGTTGGATTTTGGATTTTCTTTGGGCTAGGGAAAACCCAGAACTCTCAGATTCAGGTTTTCCCCAGATGTGCCAATATGACATCTCTAATAAAATGGACCTTTGAGAAGATGATATTCTCAGAGGTTTTTTTTCTGGAGGTTGTTGCTTGAAACAGTGACAATAGCAATAGCACTTAAGACTTCACATTGCTTTTACAGCCCTCTCTAAGTGGTATACAGAATTAGCATATTGCCCCCAACAATCTGGTTCCTCATTTTATTGACCTTGGAAGGATGGAAGGCTGAGTCATCCTTTAGCCCGGTGAGACTCGAATTGCCAAACTGCTGGCAATTGGCAGTCAGCAGAAATAGCCTGCAGTACCGCATTCTAAACACTGCGCCATCGCAGCTCTTTGAAAACAATGAAAGTTTCGGCTGGGAGAACCCAGTATCTCTTGTAAACCACACTGTAATAACACTCATCTGTAGTGGCTCATTATAATATTGAATGTTTAAAAAAGCCTGGGGTTGAACAGATAGCAAGTACATCAGTTGCTATTGGACACTGGGGCAGGTTTTGAAAACTTCTGCAGCTGCATCTGACTCAAAGATTGGATGGAATTGAACATAGGAAAACCAACTGCTAAAGAAGCTCCTGAATCTAAATATCACCAGGGGTGGGCAAGCATCCATCTCATGGAAAATAATTAACACCAGGAGGCATCAGCTTTTGAGAATTGAGGATAACATTCTTAGTTGGATTTTTCCTCTCCCAAGACAATCAATCAAGCAGGAAAGTCAGAGGGGCTAAGAAGAATTGTTACTGTTGAAGCAAGAATGGGAACCCAGTGTCAAAGACTTCAACTCAATCAAAAGATTATTTTACATACACCCCACTGAAATTTGTAGGTTTTCCAGTAAACATTGGAGGTGGCTCTTTTTATTTCTGGCGGCTCATTTTCCTAACTTCTTCTTGTTTCAGACCAGGTATCATTTTTCTCCAGCTTTCTGTGACATGGGTGAATAATTTTATGGTGACTATTCTGCAATCATAATAGGTGATTGCCTCATTTACATATTTGGGGAAATACTATAGAACCATTGTGCTGTAGTAGAAATGACTTCTGTTTCCTAAGTTGAAGTATTTAATTTTCATTTCATCTATTGCAGTAACATTTCTTTCCTCTCTAGAAGAGTCCTCAATCCTCAGGCATGGATGATCTCAGCATTTAAGATTAAAAAAATTCTACCTACTTCCTTGAGTGGAATTCCTACTAAACAGAATTTATGAGCCGTGGTGGCACAGTGGTTAGAGTGCAGTACTGCAGGCTACTTCCGCTGACTGCCGATTGCCAGCAGTTCAGCAGTTCGAGTCTCACTGGCTCAAAGTTGACTCAGCATTCCATCCTTCTGAGGTGGGTAAAATGAGGACCCAGATTGTTGGGGACAATATGCTGGCTCTGTAAACCGCTTAGAGAGGGCTGTAAAGCACTGTGAAGTGGTATATAAGTCTAAGTGCTATTGGTGTGATCAAAAATATTGTGTAAGGCTTGTGCTGCATGAATTTTGTTCTTTTTCATTTAATGTTCCTTTGCTGTCGATGCTGTCTTCTGGGGTTGAGGAATCCTGCCTTCTTAGTTTTATCTCTTTCCTATATATCTAAATGATAGTATATAAATCATATTTGTATATCCTTCTAAAGACATTCAAATGGTGCTTGAGGTGACTTGCCCACTGCTAATCATCAAGCTATGTAGCTGGTTGCCCCATCTAACACAACACTGTAGCTAATCGTTCCTCAGCTTGATGGCTGAAGATTGTCAATGTAATTCAGATCAGCACTTCTGAAGTATCTCATTATTTTAAAATACGAAAGTTTTGGTGCTATCTCCATTTACCCTCACAGAGATTTCCATGAAAAACCACAAAAGCAATGCTTTTGTGATCACCATTTGAGTTAAATGCTATGCTGATCATTTGATGCCTTTCCAAAAGCCTACCACCGTAAAAAGTGCTGGGTGATCCCTATCCAAATTATTTGTTGTCCCAGAATCTCACGGGGTGAGCATAATGGCAGAGTTTTTACATGGGCAACCAGAGCGGTCACTGGAGGGGATGCCTGTTTTGTCTCATATCTTCTTTCTCTTGGTATTTCCTTGCAGTGGATGAAAGTCAATCTGAGTGTATTTGACCAGTTCAATGGCTTGGAAAGTAAAGGTTGGTACCATGGTAAGTACAGAGGCCTCAGAATTTCTTCCTGCTTTTATTTAAAAAAAATGGAATATATGTATGGTTTGGTACAAAACTATGAGGAGGGTACTTATTACTGCGTGGCAAATAAGTCCTGATTGATTGGTATTTTCTCTGTGCTCAGTCACAGAGAAAATGTTTGGGAAGGGCTGTTGGTTCTTTGCAAATATTATAAAATCGCAAATGTGCATGGATGCTCCCATTGTGTCCTAGTATCCTGATCTAAAAATAAGCGGAACAGACCATCCATTCCCTGCTGCCTTTTCATTGTGAAATCAGAACACTTTGATGAAAAAGTCTGGTCATCTGGAAGTTCTATAGGGAGGCATCAGACACCCCCGCACATACAGTTGCATTCTTTCAATTTCCTTCTCAGGAGAAAGTTTCATATATGGAGAATGAATTTTGTTTTCAAATTATTTCCAAAGAGAATCACTGGAGTAGGCCGGGTTATTATTACCCTAAAGTTATTACTCTTAATTATCATTTGAATCAAATAAAACATCCTGCCATTTTTAAAAAAAACAACCCTTCCCAATTCCATGCAGGATGGGGGGTAGAGGAACATGGGGAATGTGGTTGGCTAATGAAAAATTCCACTGGGAAACAAGGGGGGTAACTTTCTGGCAAATAATAGCAATGCACCAATTCTATGCCAGGAAGTATTTGTTTAATCAAACCCAGCATTTGCGCCTTTGGAAATATTTGTTTTTGATTAATAAACAATTTCTGTCTTCACATTTATACCCCAAATATGTGGAATGCTTCTTGTATTCTTGCTTTTTTTTTTAGTAGTCTAACAATGCTCTTCAAATGTGCTTAGTCCATATACTGAAACAGATCATGATAATTAAGGTCAATAAAGAGTTCATATGTAAAAACAGAATTATTTCAAACCTCCCCATCATGGAGGGTATTTAACACCATCAACCTATATGCATGTATTCTTTAGAAGAAAGGCCCACTGATTTACCAGATTTACTTCGATAAACTAATAAAGGCTTTCAGCCTAAATCTAAGCAATGCTCTGGACTTTAATTTATCCAATTGTTATATTCATAAATGCAATCTTTTTTTACAATTTGATAGATTTTGATAGATATATTTTGCTATTTTTGTGATCATTTTACTTTCCTCCGATTTTTCACAAATGTTTTTACCCAAGGCAGAGTTTTGAAATTCATTTCAAGTTTCCCTCAAGGTAATTATATGTGATTCACTGAAACTACCTTAGAATTACATAGATTAAAAGGTTACGTTGGCACTTGCTTTTTCAGATCTTTCAAAAATCAAACAAAGATGTGGGATTTTTGTATCCACTTCACCAGTGGACTTCTTTAAAATAAAGATAATTCGTTTGTTAAAACTATTTTAGTTTAGTTACTATTTTAATAAAACTAGTTTGTTAAAACTTTATTCTCCAGTCAACATAACTCCCAGACATGTTTATTATATAAGTTAATTATAAACAAGGCAATTCTTGCTGGCAAGTATTTGATTTCAAAGTTGAAATGCAAAAGGACAATGGGTGAGATGGGTAGAAGAAACAAATAAATTCATGAACCCTTAAGCTATAAAGTTTATGACAAGCATATCCTTTGGTAGTTTCCTTCTAAGAACAGTTGCTTACAAAGCAAAGCTTATATATTTACATAAAATATGCCACAATTAAACACTTCAAGATCTTATTGATTTCTATGGGAGGAATTTCAGAGAAATTAATGAGTTTTAAAACTATTCAATTCTGCCAGCTGAATTCTGATTTCTGAAACATTTTTGTTCTGTTGCCCAGCTAATATTAAAAATGCCTTAAGGAAAGGACACATGTAAATTGACTGAATATGAATTTTTCACTTTAAGTTATATAAAAGTGAATTTATAGCTGTCAAAACATATACGGTGATAATCAGAAGTTCCTGGGCTTGTTTTATGTTAAATTTGTGTATAATTGAAGTGGAAAATATTTTTTACCACATAAGTATAACCAGTTGTGCACTTTGGGATAGATATATATCTAAATATAAAGTCAATCATCCACCAAGGAAACCCACTATTTATTCTCAGATATCAACAAGGATTTCTGAGAGATTTCAGAGGAGGAAAAATATATGTTCCCCAAGTAGCATAATTATGTTAATATTTTGTTACTATTGGAGAAAAAACTTATACATTTGGAAACCCAACAAATGAAACTAATTCCTAACTCTGAATTGGGAGCTACCCGATTATTCATAAACAGTTCCTGGCTTCCATGCTTTAAGAGGAGTTTTTTAAGGGTTACCGCCTGTGCCAACGCCAAAAGACAACTTACCAATTATAGCTATCCTTATTCTCTAATTCCTATAATAATGGTACATAACAGCAAAATAGTCCGAAAATAGTCCAAATCCTCGCAGAACTGTGGAAGCATATAAATGCCCCCTTACTGAAACAGACACAATCTACTTTTCTGAAATGTACCTTGGGGGTGGATAAGTCTACACCAGTCCCAGAAGAAGGAACAGAGTTGGGAATACCCCCTATATAAAAGCCATTTGGTAATGATTATTTCATTATTGGCTGGACCCAGATAGACTGCCTAAGCTGTGCTTTGAAGAACAATTACACAAACAACCTTAAACTTGGGCCACCCAACTTTCATTTCTCAATATGGATTCTCCATACAATTTCTAGTCCAATCAGATCAAGGAAAGCCAAGAAAGCTTTCAAGAATTATTGATGTGACTGCCCAAGATGTCATTACAGCCCTTCAATGCGTCAAGTCTCTGAAGTGGTTGGATCAGTTCAAATCAGCCTCCCAGTTACAAAAATATTTAACAACTTATGTGCCTCAGCATCTCAGAACAGTTTTTTCTAGAGCTCTATTCAAACAACTGGACTTCATGGCAAGATATATGAAGCTTCACAGAGTCCCACTTGAAAAAGATTGTGCATTTTTGGAGCACCACTCATTGAAGACAGTGACACATTCCTGTTGACTGCAAATTGTACTCTCCAGAAAAGTTTGCTTATTTAGACCCATATTTAGACCTGCAAAACTCCAGATGAATACTAGATTGAAACAGATACAGAAAAGTGCCCAGAGTAAATACTAACCCTAAATAAGCTTCTTATTTTGGGTTGCTTCAGTTAACTTCTCCACAAACCACTGCATATTCTTCTTTTATGTTTATTTAGGGCTACCAGATTTGCATTGTGAAAATCCAAAGCCACTATACCCACCCACCTGCAAATAGTTAATATTTCTCTCTATCTCTCTTTGTCCCCCATTCTCTCTCTTTCAAACACACACACATACACCCTCCCCACACACACACATATAAAATACACATCTGGAATTTTGCAATCCAGCTCTAATGATTAGAAAAATCTCTTGGAAAAGAAGAAATGTAAAAACGAATATAAAGTGATGAAACTCAGAAAAGGGCTCCTGCTTCCACGCATTCTGTCATCATTGAAGAGTATCAATTCAATTCACAGCTAATGCGAGGAGTTTTTATTAGTTCATTTATTCATTAGGTTTATATCCTAGTCCCATCATTTCTTCAGGGTCTCAAACTATTTTATTCCCATAGCAGCAGCCTTATGTATCTTATGTAATCACCAGGAGTGGAATTCAATTCAAAGAGTCTTTATCTTGACTCTTTCTACATCCAGGTATATAAAACATGATTCATGCAATAATTTTCCAAGTCTTGCAGGGAACACACAAAATCCCCAGGTTTCTCTCTCTTTTAACTTCTTCAATGCTTCTTCACATGGAAAAAGCAAGTTAACTAAGCTTGGCAAAGATCTGTTTTTGGAGGCAGGATGCCTCCTTATTACCCCTTTCTTTTAAAGGATCGACATTCACATGAAACAACTGTGCTTTTATTGTAGCAATATATACCGTGCAGAAAAGCACATTGCCAGTTGGAGTAGTTTTATTACCTTACATTTCTTCTCACAGCATATAGTGCAAATCAAAGAGGAAAGAAAATAATGAATATAAAGTTGGCCAATAATGAGGAATTTGGGACTTCAAAGAACAGGATGTTCTTATTTACCGAGTAAAGCCAATAAAACAACAAAGGAACACGGTACCATTAGAAGTCCACATCGAGGACACGTCACAAAAAGAAGGTTAGGAAATATTTGCTGCAAAGACAACATAGGGAAGCATTCTTACTCATGTTACATACCCTGAAAAATAAATCAATTGAAATCCCTGCCAAGTCACTATTTGTCACACCAGCCAGTCTTTTTCACTTGCAGTCTACAACCAGGAATTTCTGGACATGGCATTGAAAGACGACAACATTGTCCATTGACCCAATGCAGAGTTGCCTTGTCTTCTTTATTGGACAGAAAGGACTTCAGTAAACAGAGCAGAAGACTGTATGGAAAAACATTCAAGTGAACAGAGTCATCAGAGAGTCAGGACAAGCTTATGTGTCCAGTTTTCTGTTTTACTCATCCACAGCTGGCTTTTACAAGTATATTTAACAAGTACTACAAGTACCCTGTCTTTGCCAAAATTCAGGCGCATTGAACAAGATGCCATCTGGGATATACTTTTCTATTTTATTTTTTCACTGCCCCTCATTTATTCTTAAGATGCTCTCCACCTGCTTTCTCTCCTTCTGCCTCATCCTTCACCTCTGCCTGTGTTGCATTTTCCTTGCCCAATCTCTCTCCCCCCTCCTTTCCAGGCAATGGCACTTCTTTCTCTTCCTCTTTTGAAAAGTCTTGACTTCAGGGCCAATCTGACACCTTTTTCTCCCAGAGACTATTGAGAAAGCTCCAGATATGAATCCAGCAGCCCATCCTTAGCAGCACTGCTGATCATTTGAACACTGAACATAATTTCATATGCTTCTCTCTCTCTCTCTGTCTAATATTTAATTCATTCTTTCATTGCCTTTGCATTGCTTATAAAGCTAAGGAATTAAATCTTTGTTGGTTCCTGACCTTATAGGATAAGTCCAGGGGCTAAGACAGGGGTATCAAACTCATGTTGTCACGGCAGCATCACATAACGTATTGGGACTTTTTTCCCCTTCGCTAAACTGGGTGTGGGCGTGACCAGCATGTGACGCATCCGGCTTGTAGGCCGGGAGTTTGACATCCCCAGGCTAAGATTTGAACTGAAATAACAGGGTTTTTCCAAGACTAAGCGTTTGCTTAGTTTCCTGCTCTCCACCATCAGCACCAACAGCTGGTGCTTAGATTCATCAGAAGAACAGGGGTCCCATTAGCAATGTAGCAATGTTGTGTTTCCTTGACCCTATATGGTAAACAAGGGGACCCTGTCTTAACCTTCACATTAGGTGTCTGGCTGTCTCTGTTCACAAATCAGTTCAACGGAAACAGAACACTTTCGGTCTCAAATATAGCAGATAAAGAGACAATCAAGAAGAACCGAAATACATGGTTAATATTGAATCTTAGGAATTCAGCTGGAGCAAACCAATCTGCAAGCATCATCCCTTTCTTCTCTGAACCATAGAAACAACCCTGCATAGATTTGCTAGTCTATTGATTTTTATTAACAATTTATTTTATTTATTAATCAAATTTATAGAGCTGCCCAACTCATGAGAAGTGACTCTGGGCAACATACAATTGTGTTAAAAAAAAAACCACATTTATAAAACAAGTATTTAAAGATATAAAAATGAAGAGTTTGCTAAGCCCAAGACTGCTAACTGTTCCAGAAACAAATCTAAATTATTTTTTTGAAACATCTGCAACACACATTAGCTAAAATTAAGAAATTTCATATGAGTAAGTACATGAGACAATAGTTTGAACACATTTCTGTCCTTGCAATATGACACAGAGTGCTCTTCCATGGAACAATGATTTCATTTGTTCCTGTTGGTTATGTGAAAAGCTAGATCTAGGCCTATGATGCTGTTCTTCATGGTTGTTCCTTACAATGGTCATTCATTGGACAACTTGAGGTGCTTTATGCACTTGTTTTATTCTGCCACCAATAGTTGACTTAGTGTAGGGGTGTCAAAACTCAAGGCCCGTAGGTTGGATCCGGCCCATGGGGTGCTTAGATCTGGCCCATGGGGCTGCCTGGAACAAGGACCAGCCCACAGTGCCTCTGCCAGCAAAAACAGAACTTGGGAGGCTGCGTGCGGCATTCCCAAGCTCCGTTTTCGCTGGCAGAGCACTCAGTTCACCACAGGTGCCCCCAACACAAGTGAAGTCAAGCTGGCCATGCCCTCCCACCTCACCCCCAGATCAAACAGCCCTGATGCAGCCCTTAATGAAATCGAGTTTGACACCCCTGAATTAATGTGTCTTCTAAAAAATTTTCCACCTTGTCAATGGGGATGGTAGTAACTGAAGAGGATTTCAAGCTTGGTGCTCTTCTGAGAAAGTATCATCTCTATCTGACATTGGAATTCAGGACCTCAGATGAGGTCTATTTACTGAGCCAAGATCTCAGGAAGAAGCTCAGCAACCCATTTAATGACACTTATCGAAATGTCTGCTTTTTGTTGTTTTATCTGTTCCACAAAATATGTTTCATTGAAATTTTAAAAACTTGACCCAACAGAATAATCATAAAAAAAATCACTGAAGAAGTACCCTAGAAGGAAGAAGACATGGAAACTTGTAAGATGAATATACTAAATTCTCATAACACCTTTGCTAAATAGACAAGGAAAATAGCATTATTCATTCATTAATAGCTAGATATCAATTCATAGCTGGAAGCAGCAGTAAAGAAGAATGGGGAGCATGAGAAGTATTTTCTTCTCTCTTTCTCTGGACCTAAATATAGGTATTAATAAGACAATCTAATCTTGCTCTATGTCAATTCTACGAATGTTGAAATAAATGTGATTGAACAGTCTATCATTTTTTAAAAAAAATTGTAAATTTAGATTCATTTTACATACAATTTTACACATGTATTTTCTACAGTTTTATCCAATCTAATCTAATCCAATCCAATCCAATCAGTTTTGCGTTGAAACCAGCATTGCAGATTTCAGAGCAACAGGCAGTACAAAGGATAATTATATCACATTCAGGAAGTTAGAATTAAGCCAGCTAGATTAAAATTGGAGCTGCAAAATTCTTTGTTTCTACTGTACCAGCCTGAGCAAAAATGAAGCTGATACAGTTCTGATTTAATTAGGAATACAATCAAGAAAAATAAAATCAGATTAAACATTTCTGTAAATTAAATCCAATGTTCATCAAATCCTGGATATTGGTATGTGGGTGATATAATTTTTCATTTTGAAAAAAAAAAAGAGAACTTTTTTCAAACATATAAGCACCAAGTTAAATGACAATGTCAATAAATACTTACACTTGCTATTAAACTAAGCTCCTACATGCCTGTTAATGATGGCTTGTAGACAAGAAAGGTATTTGTATGCAGTGTTTCCACACTTTGCTACGGCCATCAGATCTAAGGCTGCATAAATCCAGCCAGTTCACTATATGGATTGAATTAAAAGCAATGCCTCCAACATTATAAGTCACTATAAGATGGCAGTACTGGCATTCTAGCAGCCCTGATATGCTTTCACTGCAGTTGGCAAGAAGTTGCTGTGAAAAAAGATTGCATTGCTAGCATTCTTGAAATAGAAGCCAACGGTGAGTGATTGTCTGTGCTGACAGAGCACTTTAAATTAAACTGAATTTTTGACTGCACTTTAAATAACATAGTGCGATGGAATTTTTGACTGCTAATAAGAATCCACCCTATTTAAATTCGCCACCAAATGCAAGTTATTTATGTTGTTGACTATGTAGTCTTAGGGTGTATTGCTGAGTCAAAAAAGATGAAAAGATGGTGGTATTGGAAAGAACTTGTTTGTGTGATCAAGAATGAAATGGACAGGCTAGGATGGCTACCTATGGGCTTCCCGTGAGAAAGATGGATAAACCAATCAAAGACAATTGGCAGATCTCTTCAAAGGAAATTTGTTTTTAAGCTTGTCCTTTCACAGGAATGTGTAGGTCACATTACAGATGTAGATTTGTACAGATGGGAGATTTGTGAAAAAAGGATTCTTCACATGCTGTTAGACGAGATGGAAGCATCAAGAGTGGAGATTTGCCAGCAGTCGTTTCAGTTATGAGTATGTAGATGAGAAATTGCTTCATGTATTCTGACAGCCATTGTTTCATTATTATGACTCAGAAATAAAGTATAAGTCCGTGAAATATCATCACAAGCTTCACTTATGGCAGAGCTGTTAAACTCGCGGCCTGCGGGCTGGATGCATCACGCCATGCCCATGCCCGGTTTAGCAAAGGAGGAAAAAGTCATGATATGTCACGTGACGATGCCGTGACGATGCAAGTTTGACACCCCTGATCTATGGAGTGGGGGTGGGGGTGGGGAATCAATGTAAGGACTTCAAACTACGTCAGGAAGTGAGATCTTTCACTCCCTTTCTAAATACCATGGCTCTCTTGTTCCTTCTATGTGTGGTGATATAGGGAGTAAATGAGCAAGATCCTAGTTTTCCTGCTACTGCAATTGTGAGATTTGGGGCAACTGGAATGTTTTATGGGGCTTTCTGCAAGCAACTGCATTTTGCTCTGCTGAGCTTTCTGCTAGGAGCCAGACTAAGTATCAAGGTGAAAAAGCAGAACTATTACATCATACAAATCACTGTGGTGGAAGTTTAAAAAAACAATTTAGTTTCTTTTATTCTAAGAGGAAAGAGATTTGTTTCTCACTGCAGAATTAAGTGGGCAGAACACCTCCTTGCTTTTTCTATCCTGATATCAAGGTCTGGGCCCAGCTAAGGATTGCAATGAACTCAGTACAAACTGCATGTTGGTCTTCTTTATCCGAGGAGCCTCAGATCCCAACTGCTCATTTGTTTATCAAGGAAGACCAACTTTAGTCCACAGAAGGAGAATAACGTGGGGGGGGGGGGGAAGGACCGTATTCAAAGGCAATTGATTTGTAGCAAGTGGGAAAGGGCTGGACTAACTTCAACAAAGACTTGGAAGAAAGAAAATATTCCAAGAAAAAATTCAAATTCATCTCTTTAGGCAACATAAACTCACCTTGACTTCTTTGGGGATTGAAACACTTAAAGAACACCTCCAAAATATACATACATACATACATACATACATACATACATACATACATACATACATACATACAGACATGTGTGTGTGTGTTTTGGGGGCATTCTCTCTCTATATAAATATGACATAGGAAGTTTATAAATAATAGGGTCAGTCCTCTTCAATATTCTTTGTTTGTTTAACAGGTTTGAATATGAAGTGCTTTGAAGTTCTCATAAGAATATGATGCAAATAATCCTTGAAGTCACATTCAACCATATGTTCCAATATAAGCTATTGAAACAATCTCTTTCATTAAAAAAAAATCTGGTGAATAAATTGTTTCTTGTAAATGGTTTGCTTTGGTTGATTTAGGATCATAAGCTTTGAACAATGAATGTAGGCCAGCTGGATTCATGGAAGACTGAACAGCAATTCTGTGACTGCTTCTATGCCCAGCCTTCACACATTACGCTGAACAGGACAAGAGGATCTAATGGCTACAAATGCACATTTGGAGAGCCTGCTTTTTGAAGCCAACGTGAGCTGAACATACATATAATCTACGCCCAGTTTCAGTCTGAAAGCATGACCGTTGGCCTGGAAGCAAGTGAGTATGACCTTTTTCTGAGTGAATGAAACATGAATATGGGATGACCAATTAAAATTCCCAAATTACAACTCACCAATTTGTGTGAGCCAAACATGATTTATTCACAAAGATTTTAAAAATTGGAATTAAGCAGCAGAACAAGATGCTGTTGCTCATATGGATATAATAAGCTGTCTTACACATGTGCTAAGGATGCATGAAAAAGGCAGTGCGTTATTATGATTGGAAGCTCTTCTCTTTGCCTTTCAGCATCAAGTCTAATGCAAAATCCAGAGATGAATTGTCCCTCTCACTCCAAATGGGGGGGAAAAAACACAATAAAAATGTGTTCAATCTTTATTGAACTTCCCTGCAAAATTGACACAATAGTACAACCTGAATTGATGGAGGGTTGATACAAAGTCCTGAGTGTAGAAGTGGAGAAAAATGATGCTAAAATCAAGGATATTTTTTCCCAAGAGATTCTTAGCTTCCACAGAAGACACACATTTTAAAACCCTCCATCATTTATGGGGTTGACTGCATTAGACTACATTTCCAATTCTCTGAGATTTGCTCCTACTCTTAATATTTATTCTGCATATTTATGCTTATATGATATTTTAAAAATGTCCTTCCAATGAAATGCAAAAGTGAAATTAAAAAATAAGGAGACAGAAACTTGTGCAGTTCCATTGCCATTATAAACTAAAATACTGCATAGCTATGCAATGTCAACTTTGTAGTTTACATTATCATTGTAAACCATAGCTCCTTTTTTTTCTGCTTTTCTCCAGCTGTGGAGCAGACAGGGTGGGTTAATCTGTGTCAGAAGAGATAGCCAAGTAATTTTTGCTCATCTTTCTATTCACACAGCAGCAAGAGTTCACATGCATTCCAAATGAAATAATCCAAAAAATCTCACAGTCCAAGTTGAAGATGGAGATGGAAGAGGACAGGGGAGGATGAAGAAATATGAGAGACATGAACTGAATCTTGCTGTCTTATCAACAAGTGATGCATCTTAAGTTGCTCCTGCCCTGGGTTCATACGGATTTGATTCTTCTTTTTAAAAAAAATCTTGACTAGATTGTGTCCCTTTGGCAATAACCTGCAAGGAAATTGATTCTGAATGGCAGGCTACCCTACACACCCATCCCTTTTCCTTTTAATAGATCCTACTGTATACCTCCCTTTATCAGTTCTGCTGAAACAGCATGGTAATTATGATCTTGGGTTAGCCTTGTGAAGGTTGCTTATTTGAAACCAGCAAAAACTGATATTTTAATGACTTCTTTTCCTAACTCACTAGAAAGTGTATCTTTTAAAATATTTTAATTTTATTAAAATAAGTCCAGGAACCCCATTCCCCTGTGGCAATCCCGCCACGACGTCAGCCCGGAAGTCTGGATTTGCATTCTCTGGGATGCAATATACAATATGTGTTTGTGTGTACATGTTGCAGCATTCTTTGAATAGTGTACATTGCAAAGAAAACAAAATTTTATAACATGTAAAATTATTTAGGAATTTGCACATCCAGCAATTTCTAGAAGTTTTCCATCCTCAAAATATCTGTGCAATGCTGTGGGGTACCCACGCAGATTCGGCTCTATTAACAAATCCTCTTTCAGGAGGGTAACTTAGCAACATCTTAGCTAACTTTTGTACATTGGGCTCCTTCTTCAGATTCTACAATTATGTTGGTACGTTAGGCAAACCTCTTGGATTTACAGTGTCTTTCTCTGCAGCAAGTCAAGTAATGTAAGAAAAGAATTCATTCATTTAAAGAATTTAGGACAAGATCTCAAATAGTTATTGATGTTCCCAATTCATTCAAACAAGAATGTTCAAAAATGTGGGTTGCCTAATAACCAAAATGTTACTCAGATATTTCCAGCAGAAGGAGGCATGAGTGTCAAAATTTGTAACTTCTGCTCGATATATTCTTTGGGTCTCTGAAGACTGTGTCCACAGATTTTCATATGGAAGTCCACTGATTTCCATAACAATAAACTAGTGGAATGGCTTGTGTACAGAAGTTGTGGGTGCTCTATCACTGAAGGTTTTTAAAAAGAGACTGACAGCCATTTGTTTGAAATGCTATTGGGTCTCCTGCTTCAGCAAGGGGTTGGACTAGAAGACCTCCAAAGTTCCTTCCAACTCTGTTATGCTGATATCTATTATCTAGAAGCTTTATATACTTAGGGTCCTAAAATACTTGAAAACCTACGTTAGAACTTGGGCTATATAATTCAGATAGACAAATGTGAAAACTTATTATTACATCAATATTTTTCCATTCATAGAGCACACAATGGAAGTTAGGAGCAGGGCCAGCAATAGTGTCCATTGTTGTGGAACACATAAAAGGAGTTTGGCAATCATTGTATAGCAGCCACTGAGACCTAGTTTTTAAAATAGTAGATGAGGTAATAGACCATCTGAAGGGATAATTTGCTTGGTTTCTAAATAGAAGCTCACATGATGACGTGCATGTCTCTATGTCTTGCTATAATCACACTTACAGTTTAAGATGTTTCTGTCCTGCCCAGGCCAAATTGACTGTTAGACAAATTAAGACATCTAATCTGGACTGGGATTGTTTAGCAATAACTTGCAAATCAGGACAGTGGGCTAACCCATCTTCTCATCACACAATTCTCTGCTGCTGTTCTCTTCTCCATTCATTTCCAGGAAGGCAACTGTCAGTTGATTTCCTTCCTATGGACAGATACAAATACAGTAGATAGATTTGTATATGGCTGTATGTATGTAGAGATACCCAGCAGAGTGGGTAACCTTGGGTTTAATCATTGTCTCTCAGCCCAAACTTTCTCACAGGATTGTTGTTGTGGGGAAAATAGGAGGAGGGAGTAGTATTAGGTATGTTTGCCATCTTGAATTATTTTTACAAGTAATACAGGTGGGATTTAAAAAAAAACCCTAATAAATAAATGGTAAGGTAGCAGATTTCTCTTCGGGCTAGGTGGGTATGCTTAAACTGACTACTCTCAGAAGAAAAAGTATATACATATTGATATTTTCCTCTTTCCCTGCCTACAGGTTGGAAGTTACTGAGAGAGACTATTTGGTTCTGAAATGATGAATCTAAAGTTAAAGTGACAATAACAACATTTTATTACAATCTGCTCACCTGTAAATTCAGCCTCAGTTTTAGCTTCAGTTTGCTGCTCGTAAAAGCAAGGAATATATTTTAAAGGAAAGGAAGGCAAAAAAAAATCAGTTCCATTTGCCAATTATATTACAGATGGGTGTCTAGGTTTGGAAACTAAATCCCTATCCATGTTCAGCATCTGAGATAATTGGGTCAACGCCAAGTTTCATGCAACATCTTTGTGGTTCTAAGGAATTGCTATTGCTTTACCTCTTATAGGTCAGCCCAAATAAATAGCTGGGTGATTATAACCAAATCATTTCTCAAAGCTTTCAGAATCAAGCTCTTTATTTAGAGGGGGGTATAAAGAGTCATGTAATGCGATGAAATCTCTCTGTCCAGGATGTATGTATTCAGTTCCACTGACAAAAGCCCACCGTGAAGGCAGCTATGAGATATCTATTGGATGTGCTTTTGAGCAAAGGTGAACTCACACAAAGGGAATATCTGGTGTCAAGAGATTTTACTGGCCACATCTCTTCTAAGGTCAAGGACATTTTGGCTTCCAGACAGACCTCACGTTTGTATACATTTTCTCACAAGGGTGCCGTATCAATCTTCAAATACTTCAAATAGAGTCATTTATGGCCCTTCTCAGTTTCTAAACATTATTAAATATCACTATAATTTATTCTCTAATCCCTTTCCAGATAGATCCAATTCACTGGAAAACATGGACGCAGCTAGGAAAAGATAAAACATTGCCCTCCCCACAAGAAAATTCTTGTCTGATTAGCAAATAGTTTATAGTTTGTGCATAACGATTGTTTTTGTTGTGATGCTTCTACTGCCTTTCTGCCTCTGATTATCTCATGGTATGAAGTAACTGCTTTGTCTTTTTCTGAGAAGAAGGAAAAAAATGCAATTCTCCACCCCACTTCCCTCATATAATGTCATCATGCTCCTACATAATTATTGTTTGACTTTATGGGCTTTCTCTGATTCAAATCCTAGGAAAACCTTTAACTGTTTTATTCTTTTTTTGGTATTATTGTGGAGGCTGTTTGGATGGAAACTTCTGAATGATGTACTGCAATGGAAGGGAAAGGGAAAGAATGAAACCCATTCTTTTGTTCTGCCTCCTCTATAGAGAATCCACCCATGTATGAATAACAGAACAAAATAACAGAGTAGGAAGGGATCTTTGAGGTCTTCTAGTCCAACCCCTGCTTCAGACAAATGGTCGTCCAATCTGTATATTATTATATGCATTATGTGAATCATTATATGCACTACAAGCAGGCACTACAAAAGACTTCATGTTCCCCAGAGTGAAGCATATCAATTTATTAAGCTTTGGATGCAACCCCTGAGGAATTTATCTACGAATAAAACTCACTGAACATAGTAGGACTTATGTCTGAGTAAATATTCAGGATGAAAACTTCAAAAACAAAAACAAACTAGGATCTCAGCTTGCATCTCGCTTAAGGAGCCAAACAAGGATATAAATTCTTCTAGCAAGGACGAGTACAATTGTAGAATTTAAATCAGACAATTTGCCCTCTGCTTCCCTTTGTGGCGGTACGAATAACAAATTTTAATAAAATGGTCATCTGAAACGCTTCTGAAACATTTTAGACAACATTGCGAAGACTAGACAAGAAGAAAAGGAGTGGTCTGTTACAATAAAATAATACACATACAATACGAATCAACCATTTCTCTAGGCCAAAACAGACTCGCAAGAGAAAATAAAAATATAAAATTTGAACTATAAGAGGAAGATATACATCATGATGCTGTATCATAGCTTTTGTACCTAGTAAGGATCTGCTGTGTGTGTGTGTCTGTGAGACAGAGTGAGGGGGAGAGCAGGGAGGGAGAGCAGGAGGAGAGAAAGAGAGAGTGCAAGGGGGGTGGGGGGGAGAGAGAAGGACAGGAACAATAATATAAAAAAGAGAAACAAGCTAATAAATGTCTTTCCTAAAATAAGACTGGAAAGAGACCAGTCTCTTCCTTGACATTAGAGTCCATTTCTGTCAATATCCATTCCTCTTTGTATGTTTTTCCACACAGTGCAGGCCTGTTAATGGAATAGAATAGAATAGAATAGAATAGAATAGAATAGAATAGAATAGAATAGAATAGAATA
>JANHFL010002749.1:63253-78232 GCA_032468155.1 Oxyrhabdium leporinum | reverse complement strand
TTGTCGGAAGAGTAGGGTCTTCAGCTCCCGGCGAAAGGTCTTCAAATCCGGGAACCTCCGAAGTGCGGGGGGTAGTTTTCAGCTGATAAATGACTGCCTGTGCTAATCAAAATGTTTTTTCAATATGTCCAGAAAACGTAACATAGACTTCTGGCCTGGTATAATGTATTCAGTTACTCTAAAGCTTCAATAGTACTTTGCTGAAGTAGTCTTAGGTCCACCCTTACTTTTTTTAATATGAGGCAAGTCAGAAATTTCTAGAAATTCAGCGGCATCTGTGGAATAGATCATTTTGTTACTATATTACCATTAATAAACAGGTGAATAAAAATACTCTATGTTAGTTAAAATGATATTATGTGGCTAGTTAGCTGTTGGGCTGCAATGCATGGAAAGCCAGTTTGGTGTGATGGTTAAGGTGCTGGCTTAGAAATCAGGACATTGTGAGTTCTAGTCCTGCCTTAGGCATGAAAACTGGAAGTGTGTATTTGTGCCGGTCATTCTCAATCCAACCCACCTCACAGGACTGCTGTTGTGGGTTAGGAGGAGGAAAGAGTATTGGGGATATTCGCCATCTTGAGTTATTTATAAAAAAAAGAAAGGTAAAAAATGAAAATAATAAATAAAAATATAGTACTAATTAGAATAACCAGATATGGGCTGCAAATATCTGTTATGATCACTTAGGGAAAACAAAGATGCAGAGTTTTATGCTTTTCTTGCCATCATCTGGTGGTTGCCAATATTTTTGCAGCCTACATCTAATAGTTGTTGTGATTATCTACTATGATATGTAGTAGCCTATGCCAAAATATGGATGGGATTGAAATTTTGATAGGAAACAGAGGACTGAAAACTAAAGATCAAACATTTAGCCCTCCCAACCTGTTTTTTTCCATGTTCTAAATTATTTCTCTTCAATTGCTTTCATGGTGGTTGCTCTTGAGGAAATGGAGTGAGTGGAATAGTTATGACTTACCACAGACTAATATTTAATGTTTAATGGGTTGTGAATAGTTATTTGATCTTCATGGCAGCCTACAAAAATGCTGATTCTCAACTTTTCTTGTCTCAGGCAATCGAACTATTTCCTGTCTAACCTATTCATTTTTAAAATAATGTATTTTAACGTTGTGACATGTACTTTAGATTACATTATACAAACTGTTGGAAACATGAGCTCTGCAAGATGAAGCCCAATTTTCCTACTTCACAGTCAGATTCTTGCCATTATGTTTATTTTTTCTTCTCCATTACTTATTTTTTAAAAAGCTCATGGAATTACTTCCTGAAAGGAGGAAGTCAAGGCAAAAAATGAGGCAATCTTCATCATTTTCTAGCTAATTGAAACCATCTGCTTGAGTTCCACTGCTGTCCAGGAAATAGGCTTTATCATGTCAAGTGTTTAGTTATCATCATTTGTAGAGCAGATGCCTAACTTTTGAGATCAACCATAGATTGATTACATTATTTCTCAGTGTTTGGAACCTCTAAGCCATATTCCTCCACTGGGGAAAAGAAATGCAAATTTTTGCAGTTGTTCATTAAAACGGCATCTGTCATGATATGGCACCATAGCCTTTGAAACAGCTAAGATGGAATTCTTTTGGAGCTAGTAAGCGAGTCCAACTGTAGCACAGAACATCTTGCTTCAAGAGGTATGATTGTTGTCTCCTCTGATAGTCTTTACTGAATGCAGTAAAGATGACATTATTTCAGATACATCAGTGTCATCATTGTTTTTAAACTTCTGGGGTGCCATTGTTCTATATTATTTTTTCTGTGTAACTTAAGCTCTGCTTAATTTGTATGGAAAGATTTTTGAATCCTTGGGTGGATAGCAGTAACATAAAATGCTTCCTCAAACCCAGCCTGACTCTTTTAAGTTTCCAAACTAGCTTATAGTCCTGGGATTTCCTGGTGGTTTATCACCATGCTTAGCTTTTTTTAAGACCATCCAAGGTCAGCCTTATGCTTTCACCAGCTGTGGCTGAAATCAGAATGCAACATGCTTCATTCATCAGATATGTTTTGAAGAGTCGAGCAATATTCAACATTCTTGAATTATCTTGTTGATATTTTCATTTCCTGTAAAGCCTGCACAAAATGGATACTGCACCATCACTTTATTAAGATAATGCAAAATAATATGAAGTATGTATAAAATATTTGTTGTATGAATGCAGACTTAGGGACTGTCCACTAACAGTCTTTTTCTGAGCTCTGGCTACCATTGCATCTTAGAGAAACTGTGATGATTGCATGTCACTCCTCACCGCAGTGGTCTCTCTTTCCATTGAGGGTTGTACATAAAGAACCAGCCTAGGAAATTAGAATTGAGATTGAGACCCGAAATGCCTAGTTCCGAAACTAGAATAATGGTTCTGAATATGTGGACGTATATTGACTCCTTCCTTTAAAATTAGTGTGAATGTGAATATGTAAATTTGTCTAATTCTTGAGCTAGATTTTCCACTTGCCTGATCTGGTTAAAAAAAGAACATTGGATGAAGATCGAATATTTGGAAATGGGTGTTCTTGATGGCTGCTCCCTTCTTTTAAGTACTCCAACACTAGAAGTTTTTAAGAAAAGATTGGACAACCATTTGTCTGAAATGGTATAGGGTTTCCTGCTTGAGCAGGGGGTTGGATTAAAAGACTTCCAAGGTTCCTTCCAACTCTGTTATTCTTTTGGAACTGCTTAACTTCTGAGGCAGAAAGGGCCCTCATTCTTATTGCCTTCCAGAGAATAGCTGCAACTTTAGTGTTTAAGCTGCTAGAGGAACATCTTCCCCATTATTGTTTGTTATTGTTAATACTTGCACTGCTTTTTATTATATCCTTTTTTGCATTAAGTATGAGATCATACTTAAAGAGCTTCTGGGATGATACATTTATAAGTGTAATCAATTAAGAAACTACCATATAGGCAAGGCTTCAAATTAGGCATTTCTTTTGCCTGGTTTCCCTTTCTGAAACAGCTTTTTTGAATAAATGTTGATTTGATTAAAAAGAGCGAGAGAGAAAGAGAACATTCCCCGGGCATGGACCACACACACAGTCTTAAAGAGGGAATACTATATATAGTTATGCTTATGGTATATATATATATAGCATAAGCATATAGAAATCAGGCTTAGTTCTTGGGTGGCAATTGCACTATGATATTAATATCATGCCTAATTTTTTGCAACAGGTTAAGAAATGAACAGGAAGCACTTTACCAAGATCCCAAGGATATTTTCCATTAAAGATGCCATGAAGAAGCAATACTATAACATTTAAAGAGATAAAGCACACTTTCAACGTAGAGAATATATAGCATCATCCCTGTATGTGTCTGCTAGACAAGTGTCATCTCAATCTGAGAAAGTCACACAGCCTGATATCCTGAGACAGAAATGCTTTTTTAAAATATTCATAAGGCAGATGTGCAAACCTGGTGACCCACTAAGCAGAACATTACACCATCTATACAGTATGTGACAGCCTATTATGAATAACTGGGAAACACTGTAATTCTTATTTTACTCTCTCTAAGGAACAATCAAGTCTGACTTGGTTAAGGGTACTTCATTTGTTATGCTGCCTTTCAAACTAGACAGATCTGGTGAAAGTTGAACTAATGTAGCATTTCATTTCTTAACAGTAAAAATGCTTCTATTCTTTTACCTACAATTTCAGTGAGAATTTAAATGAATGTATACCAATTATCAAAATAATGATAATATAGCACATTTTTTAAAATTCCTTTTAAAAATTCAACTTTTCCTCAAAGGAACTAACTTCTATATACACAGAGGTGTCTCCAGTATTATTATGCTACCTTTAAATGTCTACCTGTGTGGCTAATTCGGAAGCAAATCTGAATTTTGTTGTATTCTTGGTCGTATTCAAACAATATAAATATTCATATTTGTAACAGCACTTACCATAGAAGCATACTCTCTCATACTAGTAATCTGCTTTCACACTCACAACCATTGCAGTATCTCCATGGTCAAGTGATCAAAATTCAGACACTTGGCAACTGAGTCATATTTATGACAGTTGCACGTCCCAGGGTCATGTGATCCCCTTTTGCCATCTTCTGACAAACAAAATCAGTGGGAAAGCCAGATTCACTTAACAACCGCATTGCTAACTTAACAACTGCAGTGATTCACTTAACAACTGTGCCAAGAAAAGTCATAAAATGGGGCAAAATTCACTTAACAACTGTCTTGCTAGTCAACAAAATTTTTTGGCTCAATTGTGATCATAAGTCGAGGACTACCTGTATATGCCATTATGTCTGCCGTTAATTTCTGTGGTTGTGACATAGCCAAGGATTTAGACTTGATTTCCTAAAGCATCATTTATTTATACCCAGAAAGTAAATACAGTCACAACACTCTTTAAAACTTGTGTAGGCAACTCTCACAAAATGAAGTTTCTTTTCAGTCTCTACAGCTTAATATTGATGGCATTTTATTAATTGTAGCAAAGAACAAAAAGCATTTTGTAAAGTCCTGCAATTCTTTTTTTAAGGACAGTGAGAACATTCTTCTTTTTTTATCTGCGATACAGTAGCAATAGCAATAGCACTTAGACTTATATACTGCTTCACAGTGCTTTACAGCCCTCTCTAAGCGGTTTACAGAGTCAGCATATTTCCCCCAACGATCTGGGTCCTCATTTTACCCACCTCAGAAGGATGGAAGGCTGAGCCAACCTTGAGCTTGGTGAGATTTGAACTGCCAAATTGCAGTCAGCCAGCAGTCAGCAGAAGTAGCCTGCAGTACTGCACTTTAACCACTGTGCCACAGTACATTGATTTATAGGCGATTCAGGGAGTTAATAAGTACGAGCCACCTAACAACAATGACGTTTACAGAGATTCAGTATTGGATTTCATTAAACCCTCCAACAGTCTGATGTTTATCTTAGTAGGCAGGAGGTCTGAATTCAAATGGCACCCCAACATTTCCAGATTCCTCACTTCCTGAGGAGGGGGGGAACTGCAACATTTAGCAAGATGAGTCTTTTATTCCTACTTCCTCTACGGTATAATTTAAAGCCCATTTCTTATAAGTGTCTAACAAGGCAAGTCATTGATTGTCCATCAGTCATCGTCTCTAAGAAGACTTTAAAAATTATTGTGGTTTGGCAATAAGATATTATTTTTGTAGAAGACACCTAAACCTAAATGCTCAATGTTCTATACTGTTCAATGGGATCTTCTGAGCTTAACGTAAGTTAAAGTTTGCTCTGACATCTCTTGCCTTGCTTTGGGTTGGCTTGCCTTCTTAGTTTATGAACTATCTCACTCCAGCAGGTAAATCAAACAGAGACTGAAGAACGATATAATAAAAAAAACATTTTATTTCATTTAAATTATTTTATTTAAGGGCCACCCAATTCCAAAACCCTTTAGGGAGCTCACAGTTTAAACAAATAAGTAAGTATGAAAATAAGTAAGAAGCAGATGAGGTACAAGAGGGCAAATCCAACTAACAGATCCCATGAACAAAAACAATACAGTGATAAACATTAACATACATAAATGACAGGAATCTTCCTAATTTATATTTGCGGCAATATAAATTCAAAAAATACATAAATAAATAATGGAAGGCCTTCTAGAATAGCCAGATTTTTATTATTCTCTGGAAGGCTACAAACATTCCTGCTTCAGGACTAAACTTACAAAACAGCAGAATAGCCACAAAGAATGCACTCATTTGTGCATCCTCCCATCATACCTCCTGATAGGAGGGAGCCTTCAGCAGCTGCTTCTTATCCACATATATTAGGCAGTCAGAATGTATTTTCTTCTCTAGCCCTGAGTGATAATATATCTCTAGAATATTAACATTAATGACTATTCCTGAAAAATAATATGTTCGTAATTTGACAGGCGTCTATAACTAGCTTGATAAATCCAGATAATATCTAGGCTACAGCCTCTTTGCTGATCAGGCTAGTATGACTTAGCACCTCAAAAGTTATGTTATCCTGTACTCTGGCACGTGCTAGTGGGACCATTCCAGAAGAAGGTTTAATTATTGCCAAAAGAGAATATTTTATTATTATTATTTACTGCTACGTTTTTCTACTGCATTTGTCTTTAGAAAGTTAATGGCACTATTCCAAACTGGCCCAAAACATGTTGGCGTTTGAGGAGAAGTGTAAACTGGCACTCAGATCAAAGCACAGAACTGATTAGGTTGGTAATGTAACAATCTCTTCCACCGTACCTAACAAGTAGGGTAGGTGGTCTGGAATACACAGCTCATTTCTTCAGTAAAGGGGAACAACTTGGGGATTTTCCAAACTGGCAACAGTTATTTGGATCCTCCAAATAAACAAGCACCAATCACTTAAAATATTTGCCTTAGTTACC
Source organism: Oxyrhabdium leporinum (assembly GCA_032468155.1). Lineage (NCBI taxonomy): Eukaryota > Metazoa > Chordata > Lepidosauria > Squamata > Cyclocoridae > Oxyrhabdium > Oxyrhabdium leporinum. The sequence continues at coordinate 71,847 of JANHFL010002749.1, read as the reverse complement.
TTACATCATGGCCATTCCCCAGCTCCCTTTGTGCCCAGGCATGAAAGTGCTGCAGCAAAAATAGTATGAAGAAACAAAAGCATTGGTACTCTAAATCAAAGGAAAAACAAGGAAAAGACAAGAAAAAGAAATGTGAATGTGAATTGGACCAGTTCCAGAATCTAGTGAGGATCTGATGGATTTATGCAGATTTAAAGCTGACTCCCGAAATATTGTATTCAAATATCTTTGATGCTCTGATAGCTACCTCATCTTACAGTTGTCAAAGTACAACCTAGAGCAGGGGTGTCAAACTCACGATGACACATTGTCGTCACGTACTGCAACTTCCCCCCCTTTGCTAAACTCGTGTGGGCGTGGCCAGCGTGTGACGCATCCGGCCCTCGGGCCGCGAGTTTGACACCCCTGATCTAGAATATTAACATTTCAGGCAATAACTTTCTACAACCTGTCTTTAGTTTGAGTGTGTGTGCATTGTCTTTCACCTCTATTTCATCACCTTTAAAACATAACTATTTAAAACATTATAAGATTTTATGGAGGAAAGGCCTTCTAATATTAGTTTGTCTCTAGTGGTCACCAGTATCAGCCATTACTGACAGATTAGAAATGCCCAAGACACTGTTGAAATTGAGTCTAATTAGAACTGAACAGAGTTGGCCATTTGCTTTTGGCTAATATTTCATTATCTCCAAAAAGCTATTTCTTTCCCTTTGGCATGTTTTTAATATAAGCAGTATAAGCAGTAGCAAAAGCCTTCACCCACAAGAGAGGACAGGGAGCATCACTCTGAGAACATTCAATTCTTCCAATACAAAGTCAAGAAAAAACAACACACATTTCTCCCTCAACATAGACCACACTGCATCAGACCTTTGAGACACCTCTTCTGGACTGAGGAAAGATGACAATGGGCAACAGGGAGCAACAGGGGAGAAATGTTGGTATTAACAATGAACTGTAACCCTGGTTTCCAGCTTTTAATTGCTTTAGAAACATTGGTCCTCAACACTGTTCCCAGGAAATGGTGCATCTAACAACATGTTCCTTGTTGATGACAAAGCTCCCTGCTTTAATTCTATATAGAAGGGGAATGGGGAGGAAGAGGGGGAGGAGAAGGAGAAGGAGAAAGATCTAACTATGTGCTGTAAAGCAAAGCATCAACTCCAAGCATAAATTATATTTCTCTCAAAACCTCTTTTTGAAAATAAAATATTAGACAGAGGTAGCTCAGCTTCAGATATATGGGTATTTTTTGACTGATCACACCCAATTATGCAATCAGAAGAATGTTGTGCCATCACAAATGAAAAGCAAACTTCCGAAGGATCTGAGTTACTAGACTTCTTTCCAACATTCCTTGCTAGCTCCAAAAAGCCTTTGGCCAGCCTGACTAATCAAACCTCTAATCCCCTTCTTTTCACTTTCCTGGCAAACACACAGGAAGACTTATGCCTTTCCTCCATTTTCCCTGCTTCCCAAATTCCCAGGCTAGCAACCTGCTGTGCAATACCAGGGGACCATAGAAGATGCAGTATTCTCACACCCTGCCCCATTGCTACTCTTCTTCAAGTGTTCTTTTTTCTGGATTTGTTTCTCTAGAGAACATGTCTAAGATAATCTCAGGAACCATGAAAAGCTCATTTTTTAAAAACCCCTGCTGAGGTAGGGAAATCCATTTTTTATCTGCCAGCATTCTGAAAATGTCCATGTGCCACACTGATGGGGAACTCTGGGACCAGTAGTTAACCCATTTTAATGGCACCAGATTTTATTTTGTTCTGTTGTTTGTAATCCCACCTTTATTATTTCTGACAAATAACTCAAGGTGGTAAACCCATCCAACATATCTTCCTTCTCCTGTTTGCCTCAGAACAACAACCTGTGAGGTGAGTTGGTCTGAGAGAGAGTGACTGGCCCAAAGTCATTCAGCTGGCTCTCATGGCTAAGGCAAGACTAGAACTCACCATCTTCTGGTTTCTAGTCTGGTGCCTTCACCACTAGACCAGACTGGCTCTGAAGAAGACTATGCTGTTCTGGTTTCTCCATCAACTGTATAGAAGTGTTACTATGAGAAAAATATTCCACGGTAGTTCTTTCTCATGAGACTATGTTTCTACAAGAAAAATAAGTACAGATAAAGTCTAAATGAGGTCTTAAAGCAGGGGTGTCAAACTTGATTTCACTGTGGGGTTGTGTTTGGCTTCAGCGGGGTGTGGGGGGCGTGGCCAACTTAATGTCACTCATGTTGGGGTGCCTGTGGTGGCCTGAGCGTTCTGCCAGTGAAAATAGGTGCCCGAGCTCTGTTTTTGGCTGTGACAGCTTCCTGCAGCCCTCTGCCAGTGAAAACAGAACTCGGGAGGGCACCATGGGCCAGATCTAAGCATCATGAGGGCCAGATCTGGCCCCCAGGCCTTGAGTTTGACACCCCTGTCTTAAGGCATTGTGCTGAGGAACTGTATGGCTATGAAATCTATATGCAGATACACAGTTCCAGCAATACTTTTGAGGCACATTTTTCCATTGTAAAGGTTCTTACCAATTTTCTTTTAAATGATTCTATGGCAAAAAAAAGCGCTGTCTTTCCTTGCACTTGTCTAAAAAGCATTTCCTTTGTATTCCTGCTGGATACAGAGAGAATTTCTTCACACTCATTGATCCTAATACCACATAAATTAATGGTTGAATTCCAGGGAATTTTTAGTCCAAGACCATGTCCTAGATACATAAATTAGTCTAAGTGAGTTATTTAAAAATATTTTCCTTTTGTATTATATCTTAAGAGAAACAACATGTGGGCCAAGTCCACAGCTTATAGCCTATATATGACAAAAATCAAAACGATAGAAAGCTTTGACAATAGAGAACAGAAAACAAATACAATGACTTTTATCTTTGTCTTTGTTGTTGAGAAAAAGACATATGCAGATAGATAGATATAGACAACTTTCTACATGTTGCTTTGCCAAAATGGGTGTTAGTTTGTCTTACTTCCCTCTCCCTGTTACTGGGTTTCTGTTGAAAAGTGGTTTTAAAGATATTCCAAAAACTGCAGAGTGAGGATTTAGGGTCGGGTTTTTGTGTTGTTGTTGTGTTTTTTCTACATAGATAAGTATCTATTGGGAAGTAGGATGAGATGAACAAAGCCGCGTTACCTTGACATGATCAGAAAAACATATCATCTTTATAACCACAAAAGCATCCCAGCTTTAATAACCTAAGTGCATTATTTATGTGGTTTCTGTGAATGGAATTAGAGTTTAGCTCATATAACCACTGTAAACAAACCAATCAAACTGATTTTCCAGCTTCTCCTCAAGCACTGACAGACTTTTCATGGGTAAGACAATATTTTACAGCAATGATTGCTCAATCTGCTCCTTTTTTTCCCTTTTTCCTTTTTAATGTTTCTGTTTTCCAAAACATTCTCTCTCTCTCTCTCTCTCTCTCTCTCTCTCTCTCTCTCTCTCTCTCTCTCTCTCTCTCTCACACACACACACACACACACACACACACACACACACACTCCCTGCTTTAGGCAGGCTTAAAAAAGACTTTAGAAAGTCCACCAGGCCCGGCATGCTGCGAACACCCCTCGCTCACCCCTTTGCCTGGCTCATGTTCTCCCTTACCAGTCTAGCTTGACGCAGGCAGCAGTGCAACTCACATTGCCCTTTCCAAGCCCACTGTCGATGGGCACTGGTGAGGGTTGGCTTTTTACCTAGCTTTGTTCAGCCAGGGAAAAATGGATGGGGGCCTGGGGAGGGAGCCTGCATCAAGCTAGACTGGGAAAGCTGGCCGCGAGAGGAAGAGAAGCTGGGTGGGCTGGACCCAGATGCTTCCCGGGTCCCCTCATCCCAAAAGCAGCAACCTTGCACTCTCCCCTCTATACTAGCCCCCTTCTTCACATGGGATCACCCAGCAGTGGAGACAGAGTGGGAGAAGGGTACAGCGGTGGCCGCTAGCATTCGGGGAGAGTGCCACACAAAAACGGGAGCACACAGAAATGCTCTCCCCTTCTCCCCCTACATCTCCATTGCTGGGTGATCCTGTGCGAAGGCTAACAGAGAGGGGAAGAGTGTGAGGTTGCTGCTTCTGGGATGAGGGGACCCAGGACACATCTGGATCTGGTCACCTGGCTTCTCTTCTTCTCACAGTCAGCCTTTTGGTGTCTTTTTCAGGACATTTTCAGGACATTTTTGGGACATTTTCAGGACATTTTTGGGACATTTTTCAGGCCGTTTTTGAGCTTATTTTGGCCGGGAAAAAATGGCCTGAAAATGGCCCAAAAGTGGCCTGAAAATAGCCAGAAAAATGGTCTGTTTTTTGGATGTTTTTCAGGCCATTTTCAGACTGTTTTGGGCGCCATTTTCAGGCCATTTTTCAGGCTGTTTTTTGCCTAAAAATGACCGAAAACAGCCATAAATGGGCAGGGGCAGGCCCAGCCAGGGGTCTGATTTGCCAGTTCTCTGAACTGTGCAAAATTAGAACAACCGGTTTGGGCGAACCAGTCCAAACCAGCAGCAGCCCACCTCTGGATTTCTTTTACTGTCTTACTCACAGGTGTTATAAGGGCATTGCCAGGACTGGGATTTGGGAAACCTATATTTACAAGATAGACAAGATGGATATCACATAGGATTTTAGGTTTTTATTTCCATTTTTTCCCCCTTACCTTCTCTTGCTTGCTGAGAGTGACTTTAAATTCAAGGTCATCCTCCTTACAAATCAATATGTGATGGCTTCACAGTCATGAGCATTTTGGTAATACTCAATAACACATCAAGCTGCAGCACCTTTGGCTCAGTATTGTTTATTCCATCCTTGTCCCATTCCGATGTCATCCAGATGTGCTGGCCTTCAACTTCTGCACTTTCCAAACACCAGGAATATGCAGCTGAAAGGAGCTGTTTTGTTCATTCCTGATGTGCCAACATATTTAAAAAAATCACTTCATTACTTCTAAGAGAAAATGCCCTGAACTGGAAAAAGAATTGAACTGGATTTATTTTTTTAAAAAAACTATTGCAACATTACTAGACTCAATAAATTTTGGATGCATGGTTCATTTGTGAAGACCCTGAAGATGCTTGTGTTGTGCTTAAAAAAGGGCCATGATTGTTTCTAAACATATGACCTGGGAGAGTTGTGCCAAAATTCCTGTGGGAACCAGGAGCACTGCAAATAACCCTACATAATATTTTCACTATTTTCTATTTTCAGACCTGTGCTTCAGACCTGTAGTCAACCCACATGCTTTTTGTTCCATAATTTATGGCATTCACAATTTATGGATAAGGCACAAGTTCTGTACAAAGAAAGAGAAGAAGGGAAAAGGTAGTTGGGAAGAACTGGCAAAGGGTAAAGACACGAAGAGCTAGTTTCAGACTCTGTCTGAAAGGCTGCATTATCTAACTGTGGAACAGGAGCTGGAAAAATAATGAGTATTATCACTACTGAGTCCAAATATTGTACTGACAACAGCATTCATAAGGGAGACCAGCAACTGAGCAGTAAGTGCAACTATGAGAAAATCACTACTTGTTTTGATGCAACATATGCCGGCTGTCTTTTCCTAATTAACAAAACTTATTTAAAGGCAGGCGATGTCGGATCTCAGCACATACCACCCATGCCCCAAATGCAAACTGATTCTGTATTATGCCAGATTACAACTTTACCTTTAAAAAAATATTTCTGAAGACCCTTCAGAATCCACATATTTTCAAATACAATATGCAGTATTTGGCTCAAGCACAAAGATTTTGTTGAGTCACCCAACAGCATTACAAATGAGGAGGTGTTTTGGATGAAAAACAGTGTTTCTGGGATTTCAATTCCAGCTGAAATCTGGTATTCATTTATCTGGGACTGAGTACTAATAATTTAATTAGATCTTTTACTCAGTGGCATATATATATGGCATCAAAACAGAAATTCTAACATTCTTCAGGTCTATTGCAGAAATGCTTTTCATGTACTCTTTCAGATATCAATGTATTAATTAACATTTTAGTCAAAGAATAATTAAATAACACATTGAAAATAATTCCAAAACTTTACTATGGATCAATAAGGTGTTTTTCAATTTATCAGATGAATGCTATTATTATTGGAAGAAGGATTAGGTTATTCTAAGTTTTCTTTTCATTTTCCATTACAATAATAGTCCATAGTTAAAGCTGGCTGTTATTAAAATACTGATTAACCAAAATGATAATTCATTTATCTACTTAATTCAATAGGTTATGAAATATTAGGATACAGTATTTACCTATGTATACTTTGATAGAGCGAACTTGCCTCTAAATCATTGCTTTGTTTGCAACATACTGTACATTTCTTACAAAAGCTGTAATGGTTCTGTCATAGAATAAACTGATCTAGATTTACTTTTCAAACCAAAAAACACAGCCCACCAGCTGTGTCCTGCAAATTAAAAATTTGTATTTAGCTTTTAGGCAGTAGCTCAACATCAGTCAGAGCCATCAATAACAATAAATTAAGAGGGTGTTGTTGATTTTTTAAAATTCTTTTTAAAACAAATTAGTAAGGTTTTGATTCTGAGGCTGAGCACACCAACATATTGATACATGGTTCTTGCTCATGTAATCACTCTGTGTGAGGTCTGGAACGACAAAGAAATGAACAAATATTTTGAACATTCCCTAATCTGAACAGCACTGATAGAAATCCAGTATAGGAACTGAAAAGCTATAAATACTCTGAAACAATCCATTAAAAGAGTATGCAGTTGTGCTGGTCGGCTGTTGTAAGTAAATCTGGTATTTGACTGGATCTTGGCCAAAATAGCTGATTTTCTTTCTAATTCTCAGCCTCTATGTCCATTTTGTAATGATGCATATCAGTTTTTTGGGAGGGTTATTTTTAAATTTAAAAGACAATTTAAATGTTCTTTCTCAATACAAGTAGACTCAAAATACTCTGAAATCTTTTATTATTTCATAAATTTCATAATATTCAATATTTATGAAACCATAAATTATATTATGTTAAATAAATATTCAAGGAACTTTGTGTAGGGTAAGAATGGTGTCATCTGTGAAGATCTTAGAATCCAAATTTTGATTTAGTGGTGGGAATTAGGTAGAGCCACTTACTGTATGGTTACTTTGTAGATTAATTCATCCAGGCCGTAATTACAAGCCTGTCAGAAATGCAAATCCCAGGCTGTAGTTAACTTAATAAGAAACATTGCATTTATGGAATCTGTTACATTGGTTAAATTTGTTTGTGAACTGTGAAAATAAGGTATTCTGCACACCAGGGGTTGCTTTGTTTTTGCAAGTTGCATTCAGTGTTTTGGCTTCCTCTCCAGTGCCCTTCTTGTTCTTTTTGACAGCTAAATGAAGAGTCTGGTACACTTTGTCTACTGGGAAAAGCCACCAGCTTCTGTAGAGCAGTTAGAAATTTAAGAATTTAAAATATAGCAAGCTTGATGGTAAAAGAAGATGCTGACTTCCCAACATTTTGAACAAAGAAGATAACTCTTTTATGCATTCATTTGTTTGGGTATTCATTCTACTCAGTGTATCTTTCAACCGTTGGTGAGAATTTGATGAGAAAGGACCTCAATAATCAAATGAAAAAAAAATGGGGGGAAATGTAAATTTCATGGAATACATTTGTATTTACCTAATTATTATACATGTCTAATTGTTTAGGTTAATGAGGGATGTGATAGCAGTTTTCCAATATAGGGTTGTCACAGTGCAAAGGCTTTGTAGTTATTCCTTATAGTACATGAGAATAAGACAAGAACCAATGAATAGTTTTACAGAGAGTTTTACAGAGAGAGACAGCAAACTTAAAATAAGGAGGAATTTTCTGACAGTATCAAGAGCTATTAAGCATTGGTGCAGCCTGCCTCCTGATATCTGAGTGCTTCATCATGGGAGGTTTTCAAGAAGTTGTTAAGATACCAGGCTGCAAACGAATCTCCAATCACCAGGAGATTGTGAATTCTAGTCCTGCCTTAGGCTTGGAAGCTGGCTGGGTGACTTTGGGCCAATCACTAAGGGCATTTTAAAGAAAGGATTTATCTAAAATCCCATCTGTGCACATAGTTCATCACTTCTTCCTGCATTAAGTTTCTGCCAAAGCAGAAGTTCAGCTCCACTAGAAATATATTCATTTATAAATCCAAACCTGGGTAATTCTGTTTAAAAATTGTAGCTAATTTTAGTCACAACAAAGTTTCCCAATACTATCAAGTCTATACAACATAACATAATCTTACCCAGGCTGCTCTCCTTGTTAATTCCTTTTCCTTGAAAATCCTTTCTATAAAACATATATAGAATACTACAGTATTAGTTCATCCACTTTTTTTTCTTTTTTCTTTTTTTTTTGTAATTTGTCCCAAGAACTCATTTTTTCCAAACCTAGGTGATTCCTAGTCACCAAGATCAGAACTTTGGCAGGATGAGATCTAAAACTGTGCTTCTACGATCTTCCTTTCCTTCCTTTCTTCCCTTCCCTTCCCTTCCCTTCCCTTTTCCTTCCTTCCTTCCTTCCTTCCTTCCTTCCTTCCTTCCTTCCTTCCTTTTTCTTTCTTTCTTTCTTTCTTTCTT
>JANHFL010002749.1:23570-43722 GCA_032468155.1 Oxyrhabdium leporinum | reverse complement strand
AGAAATAGGGAGAATATTGTTATATATATCTTTATACAATACTATTAAAGTGAAGATTAGAGGTTAAGATTAGATTTCAAAAAAGGATGTCACTAGGTATGCTTAAAAATAATGATATTACTATTAGAATTATGTAATAAATATTGAATAAATGGAAAAAACGATTGGACATACTAAAGATTAGAATAGATTAAAAAATTAGACATGGGGGAATATTGTTATATGTATTTTTATATAATACTATCAAAGTGAAGATTAGAGATTAAGATCAAATCTTGAAAAAGGATATTATCAGAATGTTTCAAAATAATGTTATTATCATTAAAATGAAGTAATGGATATTGAAATAAATGAAAAAAAATGAAGGATTAAGTGTTGATACAGACTTGTATAATAATATTAGACTATATAAATTGGATAATTGTAGTAATTTCTATCTGTATTTTTATACACACACACTTTTCCCCCCTATATTGGAATTAATGATACTCAGCCACCACACTGTCCATGCAATGATATGTATGCTTTTTAAAAAAACTAAAAAAAACTTTATATTAAAAAAAAAGAACCAGGTCTTCAGTGCCTTCCAAAAGAGTGCTAGAAGTAGGGGCCATTCTAATCTCTGGGGGAATGATGTTCCAGAGAGAGGGAGCCACCACAAAGAATGCCCTAGGGGATGGGACACACATTCCTTGCCTCCCCACTCTGGTGGGTTGGGTAGATGTGACCAGTGAGAGATAATCTAGTCCCAAGCCATGAAGGGCTTTAAAGGTGACAACCAGCACCCTGAATTTCACCCAGAAACATTGGCAACCAATGCAGCTTCCACAGGAGAAGTGATACATGTGCACACCGTGGACTGTGGACCACTGCATTTTGCACCAACTGGAGCTTCCAATGCTCTTCAAGGGCAGCCCCATGTAGAGCGTGTTGCAATAGTAAAGTTGGGAAGTGACTGGGGCATGAATGACCGTGAGTAGGGATTGTCTAGTGCAGGAGGCATGCAAGTTGGGGAGGTGCTACAATATAGTGTAAGCTCAAAGCAGCAGGGAAAAGGGTGTTGAATGCATGCATGCATGTTAATGCAGCCAGGGAGATTTTGACAAGTGAGTCTGTATAGGGGTGCAGGGAGGCCCAGAAAAGAACAGCACTGGTGAGTGCGAGCAAGCGAAGGGGAAAATAGGGCACAGTATATATGAGTAAAGAAAGGCCAGTGGGTGGGAGACTTACTCAAACAGCCTTCCTTGCTGGCTTCCAGGTTGACTTTGTGTCAGGGAAGCTAGCAGAGAAGGTTGCTGATCATGTGAGTGTGGGATATTACAGCCAGCTGTAAGTGCAAGCTGGTTGCCAAGTGCCCTAATTTTTTATGTGTGACCGCAGGGATGCTGCAGCAGTCAGAACACCTAAGAGCAGTCATAAATCCCTTTGTTCAGTGCCCTCATAACTTTGAAGAGTTGCTGAATGAATGGATTTAACTCAAGGACTATCTATAGTCAGTTTTCAAAAGGAGTTTGGGGAATTTCCCAGATACGATCACCATTGGCCAGAGCAGTTTCTCCCTTCTCACAGATCCATTACTGGTCCTCAGTTCACCAAGTTGCTCAAGTAAGTGAAGCCGCAGAGGAGACCCCCGAAATGCCTCTGAAGAAGACTCCTTTTGGTATCTAGCTGGAGCTGGAGTGGTGATACAAGTCATAGAAAGAAACTCTTATTCATTCCCTGTCACTAGACTAGGGACAAACTAAGTTCCAATAATAATGAATAAAGCTCAGTTTTTCATAGCTAGAGCAGGTGTGGAGGGGGATTTGTTTTTTGTGACTTTCCTATCACAGTTGCCAATATAGTTGCACTATGAAGAGGGTCTCCTGGAAGCTGGGATCTATCACTCCTTCCTAAAAACTTTCTTTGCTATACTGTGCCATTAGGAAACCATATAGGTAGTCCTTGAGGTCGAATGAGGTATCATAGTCCAATCCAGATGTTGATTTAAAGAAGAATATGCAACTGACAAAATTAATGCCTTTTCTTTGGCATCCATAATATAAAAGTCAAAAGCTGCAGTTCCAGAAGCATACCTTCTTTGTATCTTTTATTTTATTGATTCCCCAGAGGTATTAGGAGTAGAAACAGTAAGCTAAGAATGCTTCCTGATTTCTCTGCATAGCTGATACTTTTAAGATGCTTGCTTGCTTGCCAAGACCCTGCCAATCATTTGTAGAAGACATCCTAACTATGCTGCCTTCACTTCAGTGCAGACCCACTGTGGGCTACCATAAAATTAGTACAAGGTGGACAAGCAGGAAAGTGATGATGATCGCTTAATGACTGGCATGACTTACACCCATAATTATGGGGTCAGTGATGGTTCTAAGTTGAAAATAACTTGTAACACATTCAAAAATATGTACACATAAATACATACATGCACATTTATTTATTTAATTGATTTATGTAGCCACCATCACACTTTTATGATTCCAGGTGGCTTACAATATGAACAACTACATTGCATGAAATACAAAATGTAAGCAATAAAAATAACACACAGCAGCAGCTGGACATAATCTAATCAAGTATTCCACCAAGAGACATGCGGTCACCCATGCACAGGTTCCCAACCTGGGGGAAAATGGCTGTATAGCAGGGGTGTCAAACTCAATTTCATTGAGGGCTGCATCAGGGCTGTGTTTGATCTTGGGGGGCATGGCCAGGGTGGGCATGGCCAGCTCGACATCAGGGGCCCTTGTGGTGACCTGAGCGTTCTACCAGCGAAAACAGGCTCCCGAGCTCTGGTTCTGGCTGTGACGGCCAGTGAAAACGGAGCTCTGGAGGGCCGAGCACAGCCCTTGTGAGCTCCGTTTCTGGATGTGATGGCCTCCTGCAACCCTCTGCCAGCGAAAACAAAGCTTGGGAGGACTGCATGTGGTCCTTCTAAGCTCCCTTTTCACTGGCAGAGGCACCACGGGCTGGTCATTCACTGTTTCCAGGGTGGCCGTGTGGGCCAGATATGGCCGGTGGGCCTTGAGTGACACCCCTGCTATATAGTATATAAAAACTCTCTTTTGCACATACCCAAACCCCTCATGCATTGACTCCTCAACAGTACTTATCTAGCAGCTGCTTCTGCCCTAAAGAATTCCAGACCACCACTAGGGGATAGCCAAGAGAGGTATAAAATTGCAACTCCTTGCTGCCATTTAGTGGCCCATTGGTTAATAATTCTTTGCCAAAAGGAAGAAAGAAAAAAGAATGATATTGATTGGACAAAATAAACTGAAGAATAAGAACTCTGCCCCACACATTCTTTCTGGCAAGATTTTTTTTCTCAGTTACATTGAGAAAGAATTTAACAAAATTAAAATCTGTTTTCTTATATGATATTCATATGCTCTAATATCATGTCCCTTCAGGAATACATTTTAACTTATAATAGAATTTTCATTTATATTTCCTTTCCTTTTAAAGTACAGCACAGGAATCTTTGGCAATATGTGTAACCTTAAACATAAAGATGATTTGCTGATACAGAATAATGGCCCCCCATTTTAAACCAGAGCCTCGCTGTGCAAGAATGCTTGAGGCTAACGGCATATTCCTTAAGGAGGCAGTGTGAATCTTGCCTTCTCCTTTCACTTACACTTCTATAAGTAACAGAATATGCTTATCACAACTTGGAGTTTCAGAGTTTACATCCACAGCGTACCAAAAAATGAACACCAGGTGTGCAGCTGACTGCTGCAATCTTCTTTGCCACCCAAACTTGTCAGGATGGCTTTAATACTGGAGCAAGTAAACTAACCCCAGCAGGTTTTCTCAGTTGTTTTCAATAGCTCATGCCATTCCCCGCCCCCTGCCCCCCTTGATACATAAAGCAGAGACTGTGAGGTAACTACTAACAGTCTCTTCTCATTGCAGAGAATGATTCTGAATTAAGACAGTGCTCCTATTTTGTATCAATTTTCCAGCCTTGAAATAGATGAAATTTAGATTCTATCTTAGTGCAAAGCTAGGCTCAGGAGCCACAGGCAGTTTGCATCTCCATTAACGAACAAAAGATTCCAGAGCACAAATGTCTGCTCCATATTTCTCACAAAACACAATAGCGGAAGACAATTTTGGGGATGACACGTTCTGCAAACACTGTATCCTTCTGCCAAGTTCCCCGTCCTTTACCCTTCCTTAGCTTTTCATGTCAAAGTTACCAAAAGGCAGGGAATTAGCAAGGGTATATTTGCTTAGATGTTATTCTGACAGGGAAATAAATCAAAATGATAGGTCTGTTTTGGGTGACAATGAAGTATCTCGGATCACATCTACAGTATTTCAACTTTTGATTGGGAATACATTACCACTACTAACATTAATAATATAAAGGTAGTTCTTGATTTATGGTTAGTCACATAGCAACCATTTGAAATTATGATGTGCCCCTCCCCCATAAGCTACCTATGACCCAATTTCGAAGTTACAACAGTCCACGCCCAACGGTCATGTGATTGCTTTTTGGGTGGTTGGCAACTGGATCACTTTTATGGCCATTTGCAGCATCCTATGGTGATGTGACCACAATTTTTAACATTCTTTGCTAGTTTCCAGTGTTTATTTCTGGTTTCTGGAAAAATATTTACCCAATTTTGGGGTAGAATTTATTGCTTCGCAACCACTACATTCACTTAACCTCTACTATGATTGCTTAACAACTGTCACATTCACTTAACGATGGTTTCAATCCGGACCAGATTCATAAAATCTGGTCCGGTCATGTAATGACCAGTTTAACAGTCCTAACAACTTTCAGCCATAATTCTGGGATCACTTATGGTTATGTCAATGACTACCTCTATTTCCTCAAGCCATGAAAATGGGATGATTTGTTTCAGAAAGAATCAATTTTCTGAAAACATCTGCAATTGGGTAAAGGGAAAGCATATATTTGTGCATGGGGGCACAAATGTTAGGACACTTAAGCCTATTTAATATTCGGAACATGGAAAATTAAGTTTCACATTCAAAGATAGACATCATAGCACCACTGCAAGAATATGGCATTTCAAAATCAAGATATTTGGATAATTTGCACAAGTACTGATCATTTTCTTCCTCATGTCTATCCCTTAGAATAGTATACAGAGTCCACTTCATTTTCTAAAGCTCTCACATATAGGTGAATGGAGCATTTCTTTCTCTTCCTAATCAAGGCAGAAAGAAAGCATCAAGCCTAGGTGGTTGTTTTTTTTTCATATGTTAGTTTTTGTTTGCAATGTGTTAATTTACTTTTAGTATAAACCACAGTGCAAGGATTTGAGAGCCAAGGTGGGGAGAGGAACAAGCTTGAGAAAACCATCATCAAGGCAGAAATCTGTCTTTTGCAGAGCTGTAAAAATGGTGTATGGAAATGATCTTGGGAGACAGGAGGAAGAACCGCAACATACACAATGGTCTGATATATGAATTCTGAGTCCAAAAGAGGAGGAGTATTTTCAGACTTCCAACATTCTGTAACTGCAGGGCCTTTTATGACTTGTGGACTTCAACTCCCAGAATTCCTGAGCCAGCCATGCTGGCTTAAGAATTCTGGGAGTTGAAGTCCATAGGTCATAAAAGGGCATAGTTCCCCACCTCTGCGTTATTGTCACGTTGCAATAAAAATAGATCTAGTGCTCCTGGTTGTGCTTTGTGACTGGACTACCTCACAAGGCAAACAAGAGTCTAACATTCATTCAACAGGGTGGAACTCTTCTTAGGCTTAGCCACTCCCTAATGGAGGAGTGGGAGAGAATACTGTTCTATGAGAATTCATTTCATCAAGCTTTCCTGTTTTTTGTTAATTGGTTAAGTCTTTTCTGTTTTGGTGAGTTATCTCTTTGCCAGCAATTTGAAAAGGGGTGATAGACACTAATTTTAGAATGACTTTATCTGCCCAATGCATTTCCTTCTTAAAAATAGAATTGATTTCTTTTTAATTGCTGCAAGCTGCTCTGAGTAACACAAATATCACGAGAGGGTGGAGTAAAATTTTCTCAATAAATTAATTAAATGTGCTGGCTTATTGCCTGGTCATATAGGACTGGCTATAGCTTATCTTCTCCACATCACACCCCCCCCCCACACACACACACCTCAAAAAAAGAAAGAAAGTCAAGGACCCAGAGGAAAGAAGATCCCTTATTGTTCTGCATATTCTGGTTTGGGGTGGAAAATCTCTTCGAAGTGGGTACCCAGATGTCTGTTTTGAACAAGAGTAATATCAATAGGATTGATTAAAGGGAGATTTAAGAGATGAGCAATCTCATCTAAACAATATTTGCAGAATGTTAAATAATAAATTGATGAATCAAGAAAGAAGGAACATGTGGTCAAACTCCTTTTGGAGACACTACTTCACAGTCCATTCAGAACATAATGTCATATGAAATATGCTTCAGTAAATCACATTCATTTCTTGAGCATCATAAGGTTATTACATAATAAATCAATTACTCCAGCTTTTTTGATTAAGCCTGCCAACATTCGGAATGGCCTAAACTTGTGATGCATTTCTAATACTTTTAATGCCCATTGCTTTTCCAACATACCATTACTATTTCCACATTGTCATTACTCCCAGTGTCTATGAATAAAAAGTCTTTCTTGGCAAAATCGCTTTTGAATTTTTGCAAATTTATCTAATTAAGACTGAAATTCAGACTCACTTGACATTAAACTGCTTGTAGAATTAGTCCGTTATATTTTTTATTATTATTATTTTGAGGCACTAGGAGCAACTCACCCTGAAACTGGATCAATATTTTCTTTTTTTCTTCTCATTAAAACTAACTGGTACAACGTGACCCATACATGGAACACAATCTCTTATAAATATATAATGGCCAGGGTTGCTCCTGTTTTATACTGCAGACTGGTAGCAAAATGGATTTGACATTTATTTGGCTTCGACTAGGCCACTAATAATAGCTGGTATTTTCATTAATTAATAATAATCCCAAGCAAATTTGGTGAATTATTAATTACCTAGATCTTTCCTAATACTTCTATGTTTTATTTTCAGTATACATGTGGGAGAAACTGTTCAAATTCTGGATTGAGAACATTTTGTTATTTCTTTCTGATTTTTAATCAAGAGAAGGCTGCCTATGGAATGTACTTCATAAATGTTTGTGGAGATGCTTTAAATTATTGGCACTTTCAATAGCTAAGTTTATAGCAAGTGTGAAATAGCTTTTTAATTGGTGACATCTGTTCTCCATTTCTTCATGAAACAATAGATTCAAAAGAGGGACTCACCAATAAGATTGCAGTTAGAATTTTATCTGCACTGACTTCTGGATTAGGTAAGAAAAGTATAATGAAATACAAAGATCATTGTTTTTGATTAAAGTAGCTAAAGTATATGACACATAATGAGTCAATATACAAGTTGTTCTATAAATATAACATTGCATTATAAATAATGAAACTTATGCATTATTTGGGCCACTGGTATCAACTTATAACAAATGAATCATCATTTTGATAGCTCATTTTCCTTGGGTTAAAATGAAATTTCGTAACATTTTAAAGGCTTTTCCCCAATAACCTTCACAGATATAGAATGGTCTTTTGGATCCGCAGTTTACAAATGGGATGTTGCAAGAGACTGCTATCTTTGTTAGGGCAAACTGCATTTTATAACACGGAAAGTGTTACAGGTATGCACAAGAATTGCACATGTAAGGTTGTTGAGAAGATGATAGACTTGCAGCTTGAAAGGGCCTTGGAGGAACCAGTTTCTCTGGAGTTGACATTTAGCTGAGTTTAAAGCCAGGTTATAGCATTGAGAGAATGCTGTGCTTGTAATGACCTTTGGCCAACCTGACCTTCCTTGATCTTTTGATGGCCTACAGTAGCTTCAGATCACTGAAGAATTGATATCCTTCTGGGCCACTTTAGGAGGTTGGAACCAAAACCCCGAATAGATTTTAAGGATATCATATATTATGAGAGCCAGTCTGATGTAGTGGTTAAGGTATCAGGCTAAAAAATTGAGAGACGTAAGCTCTAGTCCCGCCTTAGGTATGAAATCAGCTGGGTGACCTTGCACAGATCACTCTCTCCTAGCCCAGGAAGAAGGCAAGGGCAAGTCACTTCATAAAATCATGCTGGGAAAACTGTAGGGATCTGTCAAAGCAATCACCAAGGTTAAATGCTAACTCAACGGCAGGAAAAACAAAACAAAAAGAAACAAATCATACTATAGTTTCACTGAATTTGAGCCAAAAAGTCCATGCGATGCTTATTCGGTGACATAAAAAAGCTGAATGAAAATTGTAGACCAAAAAAAAAATCAGATCAGTGAACAAATTATACAAGCAAGGCATATAAATTGAAAAAAAAAGCCATTTATAATATGTAGCATCATAAGTATTGAGTATGATCTAGTTCTCATTGGAACCAAATAATGTAGTATGTTTTAATGAAGATGGAAGTTTCAGGCCAGTGATGATGTTGGTAGATACCATTTACAATGCTTTTTACAATCAGCTCCTCTGAATTCTTTCAAAAACTGAAGTTTTTAAGGTGAAGGAAGGAAAATGTGCCTATCTCTAGTTTTCTACATGTAAAAATATCCTTACAATTATTATGAACTGATACCAATGAGGAACTCAGTTTGACCAACACATTGATGTCAAAGGAATGTCTCACATCTATTTATTCACTTCCTCACATGGATATCAAAACTGTTGGGATGTAAAGCGCTGGAATCAAATGCATATGGATTACAAATATACCTGTTTTTCCCAAGAATCTCCCCCAGAATATTTACATCAAAATAAACATCTTGAATTATACTCCAATTATAAATTCAAAATTGACACACCAATTCCCCAAATTTAGTGTTCTCTACAACACTAAAAGCAGTGAGTCCTTAAATGCATGAACAATTCTACAGAATTCCTTTCTATGCCTTGTCATTCAACAGATCAGGCTGAGAACTGAGAAAGCAGAGAGACACTGCAGGGTGGAGACAGCATGTTAAATATCCTATTCAGGCTGAACACCTGAGTAAGTCTAATAATGACTAGATAAGCCCGAAAGTCTTCAGAAGTATACCTTGAAAATAATTGCAAGGGTCTCCCCAAAGTGAGTTTCAGGCCAGTTATGAAACTTAAATTTACATAGATAGCTCATTGATAATTAGAAAGATTTGAACATCATTGCAGGCAGATTATGACTGAAGGAATGGTATACATTCCCAAATGTGTCTGATAAAACTTTTCTGCTGACTGCAGAAAAGAATTGCCAGTGCAGCAAGTGGATAGATGGATGGACAGCCATTTCAAGATAATGGGGACACTTTAAGAATTAAGGTTCTTTTGCAACCAGTTTAATATGGTAATGACTTCAAATCTCATCTTTATCATGGAAATGCACATTTCTGCTGGACAGCACATTGCAATGAATTGTCTACCTTAATTAGAGCTGTATGTTAACAAGAAAGTAACATTTAAATTGAGATTATAGTTGTGTTAATAAGGCTAGGGAAACATTTTGGTACACTGTAATAAATAAACCTCATACATGTGTTTGTTTGCAAAAAAAAAATTAAAACATTGAGAAATTCATTATTTTAATCGCTAACATGTGTCGGGGCGGGGAGGAGATGCTGCTTTTATTCCTAAACAAAAAATACACACTGATTCTTATTAGCCAATTTCACACACAAAAAAGAAGTCTTCTTTCCCTTCTTTGAAAAACCATACATGATAGGCCTTATTTAGAAAAAAATAATCTTCAAGTTGTCAGTAACATTTCCACATTGCCTCATTCAAGACATATCACTTCATCTAACGCAACCAGAACTGAAGTCCTCTGACAGATAACAAATACATTTGGGAATAAAAACGTTCTTCTCCATTGATGCAATGTGAAGGATGAATCAAATCAGCCGCTGAGCTTCCGGATGGTATCATCACTGTTATTACTACCAGAATTCCACTTTACTCTTCAATTTAAGATTAAGTTGAACAGAATGGCAAATTTCCATTTGGGCCTCAGAGTCCTCTGGATTCAGGCTCAGCTCCTCGGTTTTACAGATTACAGATTAACAGAGTTGGAAGGGACCTTGCAGGAAACCCTACACCATTTATGACAAATGGCAGTCCAATCTCTTCTTGAAAGTCTCAAGTGATGAAGCTCCAACAACGTCCAGAGGCAAGCTGTTCCATTGGTTGATTGTTTTCACCATCAGAAAATTTCTCCTTATTTCCAGGTTAAATCTCTCCGTGTTCAGTTTCCATCCATGATTCCTTGTCTGGCCTGCAGGTGCTTTAGAAAATAGCCAAGAACAATGTGGCAGACTTTTAAACACTGTTTGTTTGTTTGTTTGTTTGTTTGTTTGTTCTCATTACATTTATTTACTGCCCATCTCATGCTGGGGCTACTCTGGGCAGCTTACAACAGTAGAACTTAAAATTATAAAAAATGTAAATATAACAATAGTAAAACAATGAAACAATAAATAATGAAAGTACAGCAATGCGAACTTTAAAAAATGGGTGGGAGGGAGCAGGATCTGCAGGGAGAGAGATGGGCTCTGCAATTAGTCTAATAGCCACCTCCAGTGTGGTACTCGCCCATTGGGACACCAGGCCAACCAGCAGAGCCAGATCTTCAGGCTGTTATGGAAGGTCAGAAGGTTGGAGGCAGACCTCACCCCAGAGGGCAGGATGTTCTACAGTGCTGGTGCTACGGCAGAGAAGGCTCTTCTCCTGGAACCCGCCTTAACAATTCCTAGTTAGGTCATTCATACATGTATGTGATACAATCTATGTCTGCTATGTCTTTTAGGCATCATCAAGGCATAAATCTATCCAGGATTGCACCAAAGATTGTCAAGTGTAGGAAATCAGGAGTTTCAAATGAATACTGCATGCTTACATTCTCTACAAGAATCTGAACTATTAATGGTCGAAGTCGATTAGTGATAGATAAGAATCAATGGAATGCAAGATGGGCTGGATCTAGATCTCTTGTGGGTGCGAAGGGACTCAAGACTGATGATGTACTTGACCCCTCCCTCAGGCTCAGCCTGATTATCTCCTGCAAAGAGGAGATACACTGTACAAAAAACGTGCTCTTCCATTGAGATATGGTGTTCACCATAGACAGCACAGTATGATTCATGATGCTTCTTTTTATTATATAATAGGAATTTTCCTCTGCCTTTTTTCAGCAACATAGCAAATAATTATGACTGTTATGAGTCTGTTCTGACCTAGGCTTCATAAAATCACGAAGCAGACTCCTCGTCCCGACAAAACTCCTTTTTATTAGGCTAATGTGAGTTCCTATCATTCACATCCAGCAAAGTCCTGGCAAACAGTCTTTCAAGAGTAAATTACAACCACAGACCTTATCGGGCTTGGAGAGTGCCAAGCCAATAGCTTCCAAGCGCAACGCTGTACAAGAAAATATATGGCTAGGAGTCTCTGATAGTCATGAACAAATCTTCACACTAATTAAACAAACTAATTGTCTCTTGCAAACACCACTTCCCTTTTGCTCCTATTTATTCCCTATGGGAAGGCCCATTCAGCGTCCACTTGTGTTTTTACTCCCAAGTCGACCCCTGTTCCTTAACTGTTTCCTTCTCCTGATAGCTCTGCACATGCACACATCGGGAACAGGCTCCAGCTGTTCTTCTGCCCCACTGATCTCCGAGTCCGAAGGCAGCTGATAACTGTCAGACAGCCCTGGCCTCATCTCTGCCTCCGACGCAGAGCACTCATCAGAGCCTTCCCCAGACTCCAGGACTGGCCCATGTTCCTCCCCAACCTCCTCATTGTCCAAGTCTACCACCAGCTCTGCTGGCCGCTGGAGACCACAACAGATTCTTCATTTAACAACTGCCCAAAAAAGATCATAAAAACAGGTCTGGTCACATGATAACCCACTTTACGACTATCATGACTCTCAACTAGTGGGCAGGCTCCATTACGGTTATAAATTGAGGATTACCTCAAAAAACAGTACATGTTCTGGTGTTATCCCTGTGCTCAAATTTTAAGGGCTTCTCTTTACAGAAGATCAAGTGTTCAAAGTTCAAATGATTATTCAAAATGTCCCAGTTTGAATCCATTTTAGAATCTAGGCATATCATTTAAGTGGAAAGAAAGACTGAAATCCTATTTAGGGTGATTGGAATCAATAATTTTGGGTTTCAATGCTAAGGCTAGTTTGATATTAAAGGAAGAAACATTATTGTTCTTCACAAATCCAGCAGCTATGTTTATTTGTTCTGATACAATCCTCTGGAAACAAATGAAAGAAACCCTAATGATCAGTCATAGAGATTAAATGAGGAGAAACTAAGATTAGGACATTTATTATAGCCAAACCGGTAACTCTCATGCTCTGCAGAAGGAACTGTAGGATAAATATTTTTTTCATACTGATTCTAAACTGTTTACAATTCTTTGCCATTTTCTGAAATAATAAAGCACATTTTGCCTGGAAGCAATTATAGCACATCTGCACACAGCGGATGCTTTGTGGTATGGAGATGCAAGCTACAGTAATGAAGAAATGGCTCGTTTATTGAAAAAGTGTGCCTGCCCAGAAGATTTTAGTATATGCACTAGTAAAATCAAGCAAAAATCAGCTGCTGCATTAAAAAGAAAGCATGAAGTTGATTATGACTACCTAAGGATTAAGGAATAACCACAGCCATTTTATTTTAAAGTAATGTTACAAAAAGTGTCTATAATCATATAGGTTACAACTTTGTTGCTTTGTCATCCCACTTTTAACTTGTAGACTGCGGTATCCAAAGCAGAACATCCAGATTCAGTCAGTTTTGTTCTATACCGTATGTGAACTCTCAAATTTCCTGTTTCTGCTATGCATTCAAAATGGATAGTGATTAATATATTTATAAGTGTATATATATATGTATGGGGTGTGTGTGTGTATATAAATATATATATAATGTGCATACACTATACACATGTGTATACATTATACACATATAATGTGTATTTGTGTGTTATGTTTGTGTATGGGTAGATATATATTTTCTTTTGAGAGCAGGGAACATAATTTTGTTTTTAGTGTGTGGGCCACAGTAAAAAATGAAAATAAAGGTTATCTTATCTTCATCTCATCTTATCTCATGTCATCTTATCTTATTTTGAACATTTTGTTTCTCATAGCCAATTTACAGTTTATTATTATTTTTCATTTATTTGAGCTTGTCCGAGCTGTATGGGACAGCTGTATTAGATATTGGTAGATAGCTTTATATATCTTGGAAAAAGCATGTTACCCAACTAGGTAACATATTCAATGCTAGACGGGAGAACAATTTTCTCTCTGTTTATGCAGTGGTTTACCTGGTCAGTGTTGGTGGGAGTGTTGTTTTCTTCTTGGTAGTTTCTTGATTAGGCTATTGTTTACTGATTGTCTGAGTTGGTAGTTACTGCTTGAATGTTGGTCTAATATTAAACCTGGTGTTAATCCCTGCTTATCTGGGTGTTGATTGCTTATGAAGAGCTGTTTTGATCTTTTTACTTCCTTTTTAGCTTTTTGGTTGTCTTTTTCAAATGATGTGCAAATGTTGTTTATCTCAACATGCCTGTCGATGGCTGATTTGTCTAAATGCCATGCTCAGAAAAATAATTGTTGGTTGAAAATAAAGATATCCTCAAAAAGACAGAGATGAAAAAAATGAAAGAGCAAAGAACAATACATGAATTTATGTACATAGAAGCAAGATTATTTGCAAGGGAGAGTTACAGTGAATACAGTTCATATAAAATGAATTTGGTTAGATTTCCATTCCTTTTAATTTCTGCCTACAATCACTTTTGTTTATGATGTCTTATATCAGGGGTGTGAAACTCAAGGCCTATAGGCCAGATCTGGCCCACGGAGTGCTTAGATCTGGCCCGCAGGGCCGCCCTGGAAACAGCAAAGGACAGGCCCGTAGTGCCTCTGCCAGCAAAAACAGAGCTAGGAAGGGCTCTGTGAGTCCCTCCTGAGCTCTGTTTTCTCTGGCAGAGGGTTGCAGGAGGCCATTGCAATTGAAAACGGAGCTCACAAGGGCTGCGGGTGGCACTCCCAAGCTCCATTTTCACTGGCAGAGGGTTGCAGGAAGCCCTCGCAGCTGAAAATGGAGCTTGTGAGGGCCACAGGTGGCACTCTATTTTCACTGGCAGAGGGTTGAAGGAGGCCATCGCAGCTGAAACGGAGCTTGGGAGCCTGTTTTTGCTGGCAGAGCACTCAGGCCACAACAGGCACCCCTGACACAAGTGACATCGAGCTGGCCACACCTACCCTGGGCATGCCCACCCCGGCCCCCCAAGGTCAAACACAAGCCTGATGCAGCTCTCAATGAAATCGAGTTTGTCTTATATGACCACACAATTGAAACCCACTTTTTTTATTTGAATCAGACTTGCAAGATATATAAAGAGGCAGAACTTCAACCATAAGATTGCAGCTGCTATCTGGTTTGTTGGTTTGTTGGTTTGTTTGACATCCCTCTTACAGATATCCCTCTGCAACACCTGTGTGGATTTATTAGATTTGGTCTGAGAACTTGGTAAATTCCCTGCCTTTTATTTTATTACATGAGGCTCATAGAGCTTAGTTGAGAATGACAATTGTTTACATGAGCTTGACATCCAGCTGAAGGTTAGCTAAGCCCAAGTTGTGATGATAAATTTTACAAGCTTCAATAAAAATTACTTCTATGCAGCATATTAAATCATAATTGTACATGTCACATTGATTTCTTTTTAAAAAAAGAAAAAGACTAAATAAGTAATTATTTTTATTTGGTGTACACTTACCGCTAACCACAGTAAACAGTCAAAACAGAAGTAAAAGCAGGGATATGATCTGATCTCCTTCCAGACCACATTTAGGATTTTTATTTTTATTTTTTTAAGGAGAAAAGAAAGTGGGAGAAGTGCACAACATATGGGGTAGCAGTAAACCTAGGTTTACATTAAAAGTTTCCACTTGATAAGTAATAATTAATTATAAAAAATGGACTTGCATTACATTGCTACTAGCTAAACCCAAATAATATTTAAGGAAACAAAAAACTAACTGTGGACTTAAATGCTTACTTGGCTCACTTGGAGGAATCAATAAAGATGTTTATTTTTACTGGGTACTCTTGAAAATGTGGAAGGTGAGCATTTAAGTGCTTTAAGCAAATGGGTTCCAGCTGTGTCACTCTGAATTTCCTACCAAGGGAACGAATTCCTTTCAACATTTCCTATTAATATTTATTAAATGTGGGCAATTTCTAGACGTTCAGAATAGGCCAATGGGGAGCATGGAGTTTTATAGAATTCCTGCCAGTTTTCATTGTAGAGGGAGCGCAAAATGTACTAATTGAGTACATCCAGTTCTCATTCACATGACATCCACTGTGGTTCCAAATTAGGAGTTGAATGGGTGACACAGCCAATAGAAGGCATCTTAGGCAAATTGACTGATCACTCCTTACATTGGTGCACTTTTAATTTATGTTTGTTTGTAGACGTTTATCTGCATTCTACAGCACTGAACATTTAAGCCAACATACTTGGCTGCTGACTTTTCAGCTGTTGAAAGATATTGAAAGTTTTAAGGAGCCCTTGGTGGTGCAGTGCTTAGAAAGTAGTATTGCAGGCTAACTCTGCCCGCAGTCTGGCGTTCGATCCTGATGGCCTCGAAGTTGACACAACCTTCCATCCTGCCAAGGTCTTAGTGCTTAGAGCTCAAAGCATTGTTAGAGACCCCACACACTGACTTCACGGTCTGTTTTGTTGCTCCACTCTGAGAGGAGGTTTTGAAGTATTTCTAGTAGGACTACCAGATTCTGTAACAGCTTTGTTCACTATGCCATACGCCTGGTAAACTTTTGTTTTTCTATACATGTATACATTTGAACTAGACTGTGTTGTTTCTCCATGTCATAAATGTGGATATATGCATAATTTTGTATTTATTTATTTTGTCATGTTTATGTACTGTATATTGGAGGTGGTGATGCTTTAAGTGCTGCATGCAATGACATTTCATTTTAATGTATGCTGATTACTGTACATTCAAAGTGACAATAAAGTTACCTAAGTCTAAAGTCGGTAAAATAAAGACCCAGACTGTTGGGGGCAATATGCTGTGATTTGTAATGTAAATCACTCAGAGAGTGTTGTAAAGCACTATGGAGCATTATATAAGTCTAAGTACTGTTACTATTGTTATTGGTCTCAAAAGAGATAGGTGAACTTTCCTTCTCCAATTATTCTCTTTATTATTACTTTCTTTGTTCTTTTCTAAATCTTCCTGTAGCGATTTTACTGCCATTAATGTGCCATAATATGCTAGTGGGCAGAGAGGAGAAAGAAAGCAAAGCAAGAGAGTTAAGCAAACATGTGAGACAAGAGTATGTGGATGGGCATGTCTAAGGGTGGAAGACTATAAGCTTAATGAGTATATAGCTAAGTTTATTATTATTACTTTTTATTAATTGGCAATGCATTTCTTGGGTATTTTAATGCTTACAGCCTATCTGTAAATTATCTTAAGACTTAGACAAAGTCTTATAGGTAAAAATGGTTCTTCAAGTAACTTGATTGAAGTTTAGAATTTGAAAGTACTTTAGACTCAACCCAGAATTGGTTCATATAAACTTCATTTCTAAATATAATGTAGTGATGCAGCAGTCATAGTCAAAGAGCTATAGATTTCTGAATAAACTAGGAATTTAAAAGAACAGCTCCCAGCAAACTTATCCTTTAGCTCTTTCCATAGTGTACATTTGCAACATATAAACTTGCGGCTGCATTCACAGTATAGAGTGGGGAAGATGTGCAGCTAGCTGAGACCAAAGCTAAAATCAATGCCAGTTACCTTGCTTTGTGGAATATAGTGCAGTGTCCTTTGGTTATCAGGGGGAAATAAATAAATAAGCCAAAGAGAAAATTCACCAATACATTGCCCAGAAAGAGCTTAATCTTTAACTTTATGCATCCTTCCGCTGTGTCTTAATCATAAAGAATGTACTAATATTTCCATATTTTGCCTAAAACAACACTGTTTAAGAGATTTCACTGGTACATCACCTATGAAATATTCTTAAAAACCAACAAATTATAAATAATGTTGGAAAAATTACTCAAAACACCTTAGCAAAAGGGCTGGCTGCTGCTATTCCTCAGCACCCAGGATAAATTGCAGAACAGCAGCCCAAAGCCTTCCTAAGGATGCTTTGTGAAACATCTCTTTCTGAATGTTTAAAGTGACCACATCTTTTTCCAGGAACTCAGCCATCTCTATTTGGCTTGAGGCAAGCTGGAGACAGCCGGCAGCAGCTTCCGAAGCAGCTGTGTAAGCCTGGAAAAAGTTGTGACTAGGTTAACAATCTGAAAAGAGGTACTTTTTATGCCCTTCTGTGTATTTAGAAGCATCGCTTTTGACAGGTTCGCAGAGTCCTAGACAACATTTCTCGATTGTTAGAAAATCACAGGCAAAACATGGCTCAGATGTTTCCTTGTGTGATCTACAGATGACTTCTTTTTCAGCGGCATCTCCTTCCATACAGATTTATGGATAGAGACTTCTCATCATATATGAGTACATATTAAGCATGATAAGAGGTCCTATTTCTCCAGAAATGGCTGTTCAGTGTCTTTGATTTAGACTGATAGGAGCACAGTGTGCTTTCATCTGCCCTCTTGACTGAGTTACCACCAAACTCATGGAAAATGTTACATCTTCACATTCCAGAGTCTAGATCTAATTTAATGGAACTATGACAACCAGTCTGAATTAAATAACCGTGATTTATAGCTGATTTGTCCTCTGCCTGGAAAATAAACAAGCAGACTATTATAAACAGTAGCTGTTTTCCTCATTCATCTTTTTTATCAACCTAATCCTATATTTGGATGAAAGATAATATGAATATTTATGAAGTTCCCAAGTATTTGTCTCATTATTTCACAATAGCATTGGTCTGTGACTTTTGGCTTTTCCTTTTTCTATGAAGTCATAATTGTATGTAACTGCTTGGATGGTTAGGACAGAGCAATTACTGGTGGGTTTATTTTAGGGCAATGAATCACTGGTATACATTTCCTTAGCTTCCAAAATAGCGACAACGCTGCTTAAGAGATTCCACCGATACATCACCTATAAAATATAAAAAAATCAACAAGATCATAAATAATATTGGAAATATTAGGCATAACCATGACACAAACATCTTCTATATATTTCTTTATAGCTACCTTCACGTGAATACTTGGTCTGAGCCAGCAAGACTAATATCAGTGATATAAGAATTGCAGATTAAAATATCTAGATCATGCTGGCTGGCTGGGGAATTCTTGAAGAATCCACATCTTCATTTACCAAGATCAAAGATGTACTTGTACAATTAGAGCTACAGTTTTTAAAAAAAGTCTTACTTGAAGTGTTATTTCTATGCTTCCATGTTAAAGTAATACGCACAGAAAAATTTCTGTGGACAATGATCTAAACAAATGAGCCCTTAATTGTGAAGTGCTCCTGATTTTCCATAGAAGGTACAAAATAGGCCTACGTGGTGCCCAGTTATTAGAAATGTGAGAAGAATGTTTTAGTAATAGAGAGACATAAAATATCATTAAAAGCCTGTAAATCCCATGTGTGCACAAAAATAAGGGAACATATTCCTTTCACCTGTAAGAATCACCATAAGTTAGAGGTAAAGGTAAAGGTTTCCCCTGTCCAGTCATGTCCAATTCTAGGGGTAGTGTTCATCTCTGTTTCTTAGCTGAAGGAGCCAGCATCAACAGGCATATGGAGATAAACAACATCTACGTATCATTCAAAAGAGACAATAAAAAACCACTTACATTCCTTTTAAATATTACAATGATTTACACTATTATAATAACATGCCTTCTTCATATTTGCATGATTAACAACCCTATGTTTCTACAACAGAAAAAAAAATATAGAATTAGATAATGGTTCAATGCAGTTTGTAGACAAAGTACTGTGCTATCTATCTTAATTAATTTATCTTACAATTTACAATAATATTTGAAGCAGTTTAGTTTAGTCTTGGTGGTGTCAGTAAAGAAAGCAATCTTTCTGGTAATAATATTATTAACATTATAAATATTATTATCTGATAAAAAACCATATTATCTTACTGAATGAGGGACATTTTTAATCCATCGAGATAAAAAGCTCTTTCTTGAACAAGAATAAAAGCTAAGGGACAATGCTCTTTTCCTCTGGAACTTTACAAATATAAACTTGCTGATGGATTTAAATATTTACATATTTTCAGCTACAGCCCTTGCTTGTAAAGATACAAAGTACAACCAAATTGAAACAATTTATTTCTTCTTCAATAACTTGGTTAGTTGGATAGCTCTCTTAGATCTTAATTGTAATTAACCATGTAGAACTAATTTGGAATAATGGATTTCAAATTCTATCAATTTATATTGTACAATATTTTTTTCCACAATATGAGCCCAGCAACACTTGCCAAGCTGCTCTAAGTTGGTTGGATGAAGGTTGGGCATATCCATCAACTTTTTATAACAGAAAGAAAACATTTTACACCCTGTGAAAAGCTGGTGAGCAAGATAGAAGAGATAACATTTATCTAATAAGTTTATTTGGGACTGTTCAAGCTCCATACTTCTGTCCTATAAAGAAATTGTATTACAGTTTTTCTGACAATCGATTGCAAAATATTTTGGATACATGATCATTTCCACGGTTAAAACAATTTGCGAATCTTCCTTGGTGTGAGGTTATGGGCCATTATGTGGCATTGCCAGGATCTGATTTCTGATCATTAAAACTTGGTACTCTGGCTACTAAGTTATCATCTAATATCCACTGCTTATTCCTTTGTTATAGTTAGTAGAAAGGAAGTTCCTTCTCCTGTCCATCTTTAGCTCTTGTAGGCTAGTGTTATTTATTCTTAGCCTCATTATCACTTTTAATTACATCTCCATTCCTTGGTTATATGGAACCAGTGACATAATTCTGCCCATGCACAGAAGATATCTATATATCTATACCTATAACTATATGTATCTCTATCTATCTATCTATCTATCTATCTATCTATCTATCTATCTATCTATCTATCTATCTATCTATCTAT
>JANHFL010002749.1:4561-21087 GCA_032468155.1 Oxyrhabdium leporinum | reverse complement strand
TCTCTCTCTCTCTCTCTCTCTCTCTCTCTCTCTCTCTCTCTCTCTCTCTCTCTCTCTCTCTCTCTCTCTTTGTCTTTATATGGGAATGTTTAAATCCAATGGCATGTCAATGTATTGTAAATACTGATTGGATTGACCTTGCTAACTATTCCATTTTTTCTCTGTAAAAGTAATTGTTTCCATATTGAGTGTTTGCTTGAGTGTGTAATTTATACACAGGTAAACCACATTTATACACCATTCAAAAGACACAATAAAAAGTTAAGGAGAAAAAAGACCAGAATATGTCCTTTCCATCCAGGTTTTTCTACCATTTTCTTTACTAAAACAAATTCCACTGAGTCTGCAAAAATTACAACATATAAAGGCAGGCCAAGAAAATCAAGTAAAAGTGCAAGACTGCAGGCACATTTAATCAATAATATGTACTTCAATTAAAAATATCCTTTAGATGCTAGGAATGGTGCAGGCTTCCTTTCTTATTTGTTTGTGCTCTAGGACTAGAGGCCTATAAATGTTAATTTGCCTCAAACCAGAAGTCTCAAGATCTCCCCTTTGAGGAGGGTTTATGTAATTTTGTATTATAGTGTCTATCGAAATTCTCTTTGGGTTATCCCAAAGGTGCTGTTTCAAGAGGCAACTGGATTTTCTGGTTTTTCTTTGAAGACATTTTGCTTCTTCTCCAAGAAGCTTCTTCAGCTCTCATATTATAGTGGTTATTTTCACTACTGACTATTAGGAAGCTGGTTTAGTACTTGTTGGAACTCAGCAGGCCTAGGTAGCCTTTATATCTTATTTGTGAGTTCAAATCCTGATGCAGAGTTGAAGGGACAATGTATAAGAACTGAAAATAACTAAACTGGTTGTATAGTGTCTCCTAGTGCTCAATAATGAAGATAACCACCATAATATCTGTGTAAAAACTGTTTTTGAGGACAGAAACTGCCCAAGTTCAGTTGCACACAGAGATAGACAACTTTTGTTCCCCAAGATTCTTGACGTGTTTGAGGTTGTTTTTTAATCTAGTATAAATTAAAAAATATTGCTTAACAAAAATCTTACAGATTAGTAGAAAAAAAATTTTTTTAGGATTAGTGAAATAAATTTATAGACACAGCCACCATCAAAGAATTATAAAGGTATATAAACTTTTCTGAAAAAAAGAGTATTGCAAAGTTGGATAGTTTTCATCCATTTTATACTACCGGTAGGTTTTTAGGTATGAAACCTAGTTCAGAGAAATAAACCCTTTTTTATTCATATTATGATTCAATGTACAACGACATCTCTGCTGAGAATAAAGGATTCTTCTTTCCACACTTTTCACTATGTCAAGTTTTTATGGGCTTTGTTTATAAATGGTGCATATTTCTGTAAAACCTGATTGACAAGAGAGGGTTCTTCACTACTGCAAGAAGTAATGGTAGATATCAGAATATATTAAATATGTAATAATCAAATTCATGGTAAAAAATGCTACAATGGTTATTTTCCGCAAAGTTGTGTGTATTTGTAGTATACTCTTTTATGCTAGCAGTGAGAAAATATCACTGCCCTTTCCTCATATCCTTCTATTGGTCTACCAGTATACATATGGGCAGCTATATGAAAGCAAGAACGCTGAACCAAATTGGTCTGATCCAGTAAGGCTGTCCTTAAATTCTTCTCCAACACCATCTCTTTTTATATTCTTCTTATGTCCATCTGTTAGGGTACTGCATCATGTCTGGATACAGTCTTTTCTTTTTTGATGCTGATGTGATATTGAACATCTAGGATAGGGGTCTCAAACTCACGTTGTCACAGCGGCATCACGTGACGTATTGGGACTTTTTTCCACTTGGCTAAACTGGGTGTGGGTGTGGCCAGCTCGTGATGCATCCGGCCGATGGGCCGGGAGTATGACAGCCCTGACCTAGGAAGAACAGGAAGCAAGTTGGTTGTGTAAACTCTATGGATTTTCTGCATTTAGGCTAGAAAATCTCTAAGAAAACACTGAGAAACTCATATTTTGAAACTAATCTTCAGGATTAATCTTGTAAATGTGTAAAATATCAGCTTTGTTATTAGCTTTGGCTTTCTTCCTTTTCACCAACTGCTTTATTATGACTACTATATCATTTGCTAAAGTAGCTACTGTGTGGACCAACAAGACTGTTATGGCCGACCTCCTATTTCAGTATTGGTCCAAGGGAAATTAAGAGAGATTATATTTAGAAAAGTAAGACTGAAAAATACAATTGCATTTACAGCTGGCATTAATAATGAGATTATATATCCAATCATGGTATGTCAGGATATGATCCAAGTAGTATTTGTTTGTTTTAATGGCATATTAGGATACAATGAGGAAAAATTCCTTATCTCTTTCTCTATCATCTGCAAATGAGCTAGGCAAAATAAAAGAAGTGGGGTCAGAGAGCTAAATGAGAAAGAACACCATTTGATTTATTTCAGTTACATTAATAAGAACAGCCAAATTTTCCAGGGAATTGAAAAAGAGCAGGAAGGTATAGCAGCTTGAAATTCTACACACAGTAAATATACTAATTAATTTTTTTTTGTGTGTGGGGGGGGAAGATGGAAGTCAAATTCCTCCCTATGCTCCTCTTCATAAAATTCTGTTACAAGTTCGTACCTAATTACCACATTTATGAGATCAAATGACTATAGGCTTATTCTTAGTATAAATACACTTGTAATAAATTGTGATTTTTCTCACATTTATAATCATTGTTCCAAAGGATCCTTAAGACTCCATCTTAACCAAGTAATGTGCCTTGAAGTAAATGAATATACCAGGATAATTCTGCTAAAGCAATTTGGACGAAGCTGAAAATATGTACCACAGGCATGTGACACCTCCCCACAACCAACCAAAGAAATTGGACCACAAATTTCTCTTCCTGACACAGCAGACTTGTTTCTCCTGTCCCGTTCTTAACACTTCTTTAACTTTATTAAATTGGGTGTTGCTGTTGCTTTTTCTGGAGGTTGATAGAATCATGATTCCTAAGTTCCAGAAACTTATGTTATTTTCACAACACAAATGTAATTCGGTCAAGGATTGGTTCCTCAGGATCTCAGGGCAAATTGGTTTTGGTTCTGTCTTTAGTGTTCTGCCTTTTCTTGAACAATATCTTGGCTCCTGAAGTGGGAAGTACTTTAGATTTGGAAAAATTCCATTGCAACACTATAGCTTTTCAAAACATTATGTTCTATATAGCTTAGCCTTTTTCCTATTTTAAAGATTTGAACTCTTGCCTGAGCTTTTCCTCAGAAATAGTCATTGGGTATAGAGCTTTATCCATATATTCATGAAAACCAAACATTTTGAACAATAAATTTTTAAAAAATGGTGAAGATGAATTTGTCTAAATCTTTTTCAAGAAACCATGGTCTCAATCAATAAGAATATACTTAATGTAGCAAACCTTTTCCAGTATGAGAGGACTGAAGGGAACAATTAGTATGGAAAGAAAATGACAGGTCATCTTTATTTCATAAACGAGATGAAGAGAACTTTATTCAGACCCCCTGAAATAGTGCCTAGTCAAAATATCATTCTAGAACTTCAATAAATAGCCAGCAGTACAAGAAAAGTTATTCCCATGAAGGACACCAGTTCCAGCAATTGTTCTTACTTAAAGTCCAAATCATACAATAACCTCCCAGAATATTGGTCCAATACAAAGCATGATAATTAATTCCAAAACACAGCTAACAAAGCACTTATTGTGTCACCTCTAAGCATCTGTTCTTAATTAATTAGCTTATTAATGAATTTTAATATTTAGAAATGACAACATACCTCTGATAAAACCAAATTCAAATCTGTCAATGGATAGGATAATAAGATTTTTCTATAGCTTTTATCTTTTTTTCATTATTTGTTTTTTACTTGCAGAATGCTTACTATTACAGCAGAAACTATGGGATTGCAAGCATAACAATATTTTTAAAAAATCTTTCTGCCACACTGAAAGATTCACAGAAATGTAAGTTAGTTAAATGTTATCTGCTTCTCTAATAAATGTGTTTTTCCCTTTAATAAATAAAACACATTTCTAATATTTTCTCTTTAGAAATCAAATAAATATGCTTGTGGTTTTTTTTTTACTTTGCTCTCCATTTATCCCTTTATCTTATATTAAAGTTGTTTTAAAGTTAATGTGCCAACACACTAAGCTATAATTCACCTTTTATCACATACTTTAGAGCTCTGTTATCTATTCAGTGATACAATCAAGAATGGACGATTAAACCAGACTTCCATCACTGAAGTTTAGCAAAAAAGCAAGCAGAGGTTTTCTTTGATAATGCTGCCACATAGTGGTCCAGAAAAAGAACTGCTGAATAGCTGATTAAGTATGCTGTAGGTGTACCGGGGGCTGGGCAACTATGGCAACTTTAAGACTTGTGGACTTCAACTCCCAGAATTCCTGAGCCAACCAACTCTGGGGGTTGAAATCCACAGGTCCTAAAGTTGCAATAGTCGCCCACCCACTGATATGTACTGCATTTATGACTGATATTAATTTTATTACCCCGTCAGATCTTAGGTATCAAAATTGAGGGGATCAGGTTACTTCTGCCTGTCCCTGTTCTTGATCTCTGTATGACACCTGGTTATTTATATAGAAATTAGGCCTAGGCAACTTATTTTCTGCATAGTTCAATTAACGTGTGAAGTTTGAGTGAGGACAGATGTTCACAGTTTGCCAGCCCCTGGCCCCAATGTCACTGTACTTGAATTCTAGACAGATTAATCAGAACTGTATCTCTTTATGCTGAAGAAGTACTGAGAAAAAGTTAACTGTAGTAGCTAGTTCTTCATCAATGTGTGTAAGTTCGATGGTCCCCTTCTGGAAGATTCCCTACAACCTCACCCTGTTTGTTGCCCTGTGTTAGTCCTTCAGGTTAGTCCAGACAAGAAGCATAACCATGAATATTAACTCTTTGTTTATTGTAAAGTTGCATTAACAAAATCTTGCAAGTCTGAGTGTATTTCTCCCCTCCTCTCCTTTTACTCGCCATAAATCTATGAAACATTTCCCACAGCCCCTCTGCTTCTGCGAGCTGAGATAGCTTTGCAGCTCTTCCTCGTGTCTCTCTAGGTCATTCCCATATGCCATACCGCTTTTCTTCTCTCGTGTTAAAATTACATACAACGCTATCATTTCTCCTGTCTTATTTGTGAACACTGATGTTGTTTGAATGGCAAGTAAAATACATCTTTGTTTATAGAAAGATGCTGTAATTGTTTGAGAGCAACATTTGGTTCAGGAAGGAGGGAGAAAGAAGAAAAATGAAGATAAAAAGCAGAGGTGATGCTTCTGGATTTTGTGAGATTAAAATAAATAAATAAATGAAACGTTGACTTTGGGTTTTGCTGATCATATAAGGCTTGACGTTACAGAAATGGCTAGTGTGCATTAGCATGTAAAAGTAAAAGGTTGAGGCTGTATTGTTATTAGTATATTCTAAAAACACTAAAAAGTCAGAAGTCAATGCTTTTTTTTCTTTTCCCCCCTTTACCCTACACATTTTCCCATTCTCCTTTTCCTCTCTATTTCACCCACTATTTTTATTTTCTTTTGTATTTTATATCCTGATAAACTTAATAAAAATAGAAAGTTAAATAAAGCAGAGGTGAGACCAGTTGAATCAGAATAATCACAGGATTGCCCAATAATTTATGTTTTACCACACTTTTTGCAGCATAGAATAACTCATGCTATGCAACAGATTCTATGCTGGATGCCAAAAAAGGAAGGCAAGTTTTTGGATCTTGGCTGGAGGTCAGGAAGCAGAAGGAGGATGAACAAAAATTGAGATGTCTGGAACATTGCAGGTTTCTAAATGCATTATTTTCATTGATTTATGCAGTATTTTTTTTTCTTTTCCAATGGACTGGTGATATAACGAGTGGCAGAAAGCAGGCTGGCTGCAGGCAACAGAGGAATGGATGACAGGGCTAAAAGAAATAAAGAGTATCAGAAAAGAATAAGCCTATGAGATAAAAGAGTAGAAAGCTATGAGAGAAAGAAAAAAAGAATTTGCAGAGTATGGGCACAAAAAGAGGAAGAAGCTTACACTACTTAATAATGTAAATCAAAAGGAGAACTAAACAAAAAATAGATTTGGTGGAAGAGGGATAAGGCTATTCAAGGGCAGTTGGCGCTCTGGAATGAGGAAGCCCAGGTTGTGGCATGTTCTAGATTCCTATCTGGTAGGACATCCAATGTCTAAAAAATAGATTTATCCAGAAAATAAAGAAACTGTGGTAAACTGTGGACACATAGCATTTTCAGAGCTTGGTTCAGGTTGGACCCCATGTTTCTAAGAATCTGTCCTTGGGTATCCACGGAGAGGGGGAAGTAATCTTCTTTAATACACTTTCTTTTTTGTATGCCTTAGAAATTTGCTAGAACAGTATGGAAGCAGGAATAGAAAAGGAAAATCAAAGGCATTTGAATCTTTTGTGAGCTGCCTCTTACTTCATCAGATGCACAGTGAAGGATTTAGAGTAAAGAGAGAGAGAGAGAAAGAGAAGAGTATATAGAGGGCCTTAAAAATAACAAAGTGGGCTGCAGCTCACAAGGTCTTGTGCTTTATACTACATTTTGTTAGTCAAAAAAAGGTGTTAGCATAGCCTCAATTTTTGCTACCATAGAATAACATGGCTGTCCTCCTATCATGAGGGAAGAAGAGATTCAGCAAGAATTGCCTTGGCTCCTTCCATTAGGAGTAGCTTTTCCTTGATCAAACATTACACAGGCATCCCAGGCTCTAACTCAGGGATGTCAAACTCCCAGCCTGCGGGCCGGATGCATCATGCGCTGGCCACACCCCTGCCCGGTTTAGCGAAGGGGAAAAAAGTCCCGTGACGCCACAGTGACGACGTGAGTTTGACACCCTGCTCTAACTCATTAGCTAGATTTCTTCTGCATTCACTCCCAAGTGAGGGTTACTGAATCAATGAATGTAGCCTTGCAACCGTTTTTACATCTAGACTAGTCAGAACATTTAAATCTTCAACAACGTTTGTTACTGATGTTGCGGTTGTCATGTTAAATCTACTACGGGCCTTTTGTAAGGAAATCAGTGCAGCTCATTAGAATGTCATGAATATTGATATATATCTGTGCATATTATATCACTGTCCACATTTTATTTTTGCTATGAAATACTTAGGTACTTACAAAAGTCTACCGTAACAGTATTCAAACTCACAGTGTCATGGTCTCTAATATCACATGCAAAGTATTGGACAGTGTTCCATGGAAATAGAAAGCAAGAACTTAAAGCAAAAAATATGGAAAACATAATGCAGATGTGGGCTTTGAAAGCTCAAGTCCCTTTGGCTTTAAGTAGGAAGAGTTTGCTTGGAAACAAGGCCTTTCCTGATGTGTTAAATATTCCCTCCAATTAATGGCCTGCTTCTCTAATGAAGGCCAGCTGTCAAGCTTATGCCCAGGATTCCCAGCTCATAAAAACTTAAGGTTGGGTGTTTGTCTTTCACCATGGAATGCCCTAGCAGACACTAGAAATCCCCTCCAATTTGTTTTCAGAGCCCCTCTCTTTATTTCAATTACAGTAATATAAATTTACACTTTCTTTGTTTTGGGAAGAAGTCAAACATTTGGAGCAAATCATTTTTAAAAATCTAAAATGGTTTTGTGTGTGTGTGTGTGCTTTCTCCCCTGTAAAGTATTTATAGCATTATCTGATCTCATGAAGTCTCCCTCGCGTCACCTGCTGATGCTTTTTATGATATGGCAAGATCAGTAAATATTTCCAAAAGCAAGAGCAGAGGAAAAATAAGAACAAAAAGAGTTGACATTTTCCTGGCTCGGTACATTCTTTTTCCACATCTCGTATAAATGACTGTTGTGCTCTGAGATTTCCTCTCGAATTATGTCAGCCTCCCAGTGAAGTTAAATTTATATTTTTAACATTAATGCATACTTTTCTAGGAATATGCCCCATTGAATGCACTTCCCTATTCACATGACAAACTTAACTTGATCAGCAATCAAGAGTGCTGTGTGAACACAACAACCCAGTCAAGCAAATCCCAAAAGTTAATCCAAAAGGAGTTGGCTTTAATTCAAAGGAACCCGGAATTGCCTGCCCACTGACTCACGTGAATAAAGCTGAAAGGATGGAGAACATTTGCAAAGAAATGAAATTTTAGATTCCCTTGTAAAAAATGAAACTTCTGCGAAAACTCTTATTTTATTTTGTGGTGACATCTCTACAATCACAAAGGTGAATGTGAAACGGCTAGAAAGAAGTTAGACTGAGCAAGACCATCCAACCTTTGGTAAATTGTATTAACCATAATCAGGCCCCAACTTTGTTTTTAGTACAACACATACACACATACATACACACTCACTACCAGCTACAGAACATATACAAATCTTCAAGAATAATTTTATGGATTCAGGAAATTACTAGGGATATGGTGTCAAAATGTAAGGTTGGTTCCTATGAGTAGTTATAGCGGCTCCCTTTTCAACAAATGTTATCGCACATATTTGGTCTTTATATATCCATGTCTTCTTTGAACTAAGAGGAAACAAAAGGAGGGACAAAAATGAGTACTGCACACTTATGAATTTGAAAGGGAAAAAAAACATATTACAAAGTTGGAAATGATATTTAACTTTCCACTAATTAAAAACATCGGAAAATGTTACTGCCAAGAGTCCCAGTAGGAGAATTATTTAGATATATGGGCCACATATTGAAGTTTTATTTCGTATATATATTCTCCATTCTTAAATAAACTGACTTAAAAGTTAATAATTCAATGGTGTGACAAGACCTAAATGCTTACATCTAAGTCTGCACTTGTTTAGTAGATGAGTAATTTATAATTTTAGGGAGCTGAGATCTATTTTTTCTGTTTTATTTTTTTTTTCATGTCCAATAAATAAATAAAGCCAGGTGGTTGGAATGTCTTCTAAAATAGCTGTGCATGACTGACTGGGTCATCAGTGATTGTGTATGCTGATGCACAGAGATGAGCTAATTGCCCTAGAGAGTGGCTGAATCATGTTTGTCCAAGGCTCACATCAGAAAATGAATGTAGACAGAGTCTTGACATTGGCTTATGTATGGGACATTGGGTAAACTCACTCATTTTGGTGTGAATTCTGTAGCAGTCATTTCCCCCAATAGCTAGTATGCTGAATGTAAAACAATTACATCTTAAAGAAAAAAACAGTGTTAATGTCTAAGGTGAAACAAGATTCTTTATAGTGTAGTGTTTTGCCAAATAGATTTCCAAAGCTACTTTTGTGGAGAATGTGGGAAGTGATTTGCAGTCATCCATAAATTAATACCTATATAGATGCATCATGAGTGGTACAACATGAAGTTGAGTTTCATTAGAATATAGAACACAAAGGACACATTGCAAATGATGCAAAGGTGACCAATATAATAAAGAACCCATTAGATGCAAGTTTGGAGAGAAATCATCAGTAAGTTATGTTTCAAAGAACATCTGCTTGATTGACATTTGCAGATAATCCTTGACATATGACCATAATGGAGCCTACCATTTGTGGCAATTGTTAAGTGAAACACTGTGATCATTTGAGCCATGGTGGCGCAGTGGTTCGAATGCAATATTCTAACCACTAACTCTGCTCCCATTACCAGGAGTTCAGTTCCCTCAATTCTGATCAGCTCAAGGTTGACTCAGCCTTCCATCCTTCTGTGGTTGGTAAAATGAGGACCCTAATTGTTGGGGGAAATATGCTGACTCTGTAAATTGTTTAGAGAGGGCTGTAAAGCACTGTGAAGCGGTATATCAGTCTAAGTGCTATTGCTATTAAGTGAGTCCATGGTCATTAAGCAAATGCTATGGTTGTTAAGTGAACCAACGATGTTCACTATGAAGTGCCAGTCTTCAATAAAATCCTAGTAAAGTGTGGTCATGTAACTGCAGGATACTGCAAAACGGCCATAAATTTGACCATGTTGCCAAGAGCCTGAAGTTCAGTCATGCGATCACGGAATGGGCCCAACTATCAGAACTTCGAATCCAGGTCTTAAGTCCTCTTTTTTCTGGGGGGGGGGTTAGTTGTCACTTTGAATGGTTGCTAAGCAACTGGTCGTAAATCAATTAAAGGTATTAATGTATAAATATGGTCAAAAGTCCTTCAGAAGTCAGCATTGCATAAGATTCTTGCAGTGGGTAGACAGTTCAAATGTTCAAAGCCATAAAGCTGGGAAGATATAAAAGTAGTTACCGTATAGCACAGGGTTGGCTTATTTCCTAATATTTCTATTTGTCCGCTCTGCTCTCACAGGATGAGGTTTGCTATCTTTCATGAGACCTGGAAGACCTTTTTTGTGACAATATCTACCCACTAAATGACCCTATTAGCTTTCTGAAAAGTTTTAAAAATCTGTTTTATCCCCAGGCACCTGTTTTATAACCAGGATGATAGATGAGCTTGGCTATTAATAGGTAGCATATGTATGTGGTTGATTCCAGCCGTACATTGCGTAGAGATGTCATTTCTTTTGATTCCATACTGTTTCATTCATGTAGTTAATATATTTTGTTTGGTTATTAAAGACTCAAATTTGCAGTTATCCAAACTATGCAGCTAAATAAATCTTCTAAATAGATAAATAAATGAAATATTTATATTAGTAACAAAACACAAAGTAATTGTAACAAGAAGTGAGGAGAGGAACAGGGTATCCTATGTAGAAGTGAGCTTTAATAATCATATGAACTACGTGTGAAAATAATTTAATTGATTTAATATGATGATCACTCTCAAGGACTCAGAATAATATTGTTAAATTAAACTGTGTTGAAAA
The DNA here is from genome assembly GCA_032468155.1 of Oxyrhabdium leporinum. Classification (NCBI taxonomy): domain Eukaryota; kingdom Metazoa; phylum Chordata; class Lepidosauria; order Squamata; family Cyclocoridae; genus Oxyrhabdium; species Oxyrhabdium leporinum. Next base: position 10,233 of record JANHFL010002749.1, on the reverse strand, counting down.
AAGTTCATACACCTATCTTACTTACCAAAAACGAATTATGTATCAATATCAGTGTCATGATGGCTTGTGAAGCAAATTCAACTGCATGGTGACCGAGAATTCAAACACTGGGTTTACTCCTTCGATGTTAGCGACTTTCAGTAGAAAAAAATGGCAGGCTGAAGATAGCTCTGCAGAAAGGCAGAACTGACAACCCTAGTGAAAAATGAAGACCCAGTAAGTAGACTTCAGAACATCTTAGGACAAGCAGACAGATGACTACCTACATACTACTCATTGCGAGGATGCCAAAAGACATATCCCCAGCAAGTTTTGAACATTGGGAGACAACAGAAACAACCTTTTTGCTTGCAACCGCAGTTGGCATCTTTTAAAGAATGTTAAATTCACGAAGTTCCTTTTCTAACCACATTCAGGAATTGCTTGTTAACTACTTTAAAGCTATTAGAGATCTTTGATTGACAAGTCTGAACATGCTGGGTTACTATGCTATGAATCCTGAATGAAAGAAAATGTTAAGAATTAAGGATTTTTTTAAAAATTAAAATAAATAGCAAAAAGCTAGATAAAACTTGATCTTAGAAAGTTATAAATGTTACAAGAAATTTCTTGTGAGAGATAGATTTGCTTAGACTTTTGCAAAACAAAATAAAGATAGGTAATTTTAAAATTGGACACTACATGGAATTAAAGATTTTAGTTAAAGGAAAAAATACACAAGTCTGATTAACAGCTAATTTACTGTAAATTAGCTAACTTATAAAATGACACAAAACATTATAACATTAAAAATATTGAAGAGCACTTTTGAAGAATGGAATCTGAAGTTAGTATCAACAATATGAATGAGATTGAAAAGGATATCTCACTGGACATACAAAAGGAATGGGTTGATGTTTCAAAAATCAGATGGGATAAATAGATTATTGAATATAAACTAAGAGGCAGTAAAGAGTTACAAAAATTGTTTCCACTTGTGATAAAGGTTGGAAGTCACTTCTTTATATTTTTTTCTTTCTTTACCATATTCTTATTTATTTATTTTTTTCCTTTCTATTATTTTTCTCCTTTGCACCTATCACCTTTCTGTTCTTTCTTTTAATTTGTATTAGACATTACTATTGTAATTAATTAAAATCTTTAATAAAATTATCCAAAAGAATACTCTTTCAATACTGCACATGCCTTTGTATAAGTCCCATCTTGCAGAGTAATCAAGGAGAGTCCATTACAAAAAACAACATATTTCTCAAAAACTGACTGAAGAGCAACTAAAAAGGCAAGCCAGAAATGCCCCCTATCTCTTTCTTCCTATTTTCCCTTCTTGCTTCATTTCTATATGGTTTAGTTCTCTTTTATTCCCTTCCTATTTCAGGAGCTTCCCCTTTTTTGCAGTTGAAGTGAGGAACTTCATTCTGTAAATGAAGAATTTAATATTTGAAAAACAATTCTTTCGGTAAATGGTGTAATTTATTTTAACAAGCAGTTGATTTTAATTATTAGAGGTTTGTCCTGATGAGACCTTTTTTTAGAAAGTGACTCCTGACATACACATATATGTACATATACACATAAACATTTATATACGTATACACATACTGAACAATACGCATATAGTATACAAGACATAGTTATTGAGGAAAGAATTTCTATGTCTGTTCAATTGGAGTCAGCAAACTCCGCTTGCAAGGTGGAAAACCAAGATTGTGTTAGCTTTTTGCCTGTGTTCATATATATTTTCTGTCTAGTATTCCTTGTTGTGGAAAGGTAATCTTTTTTTTTAGGTAAATGCATGGCTGTGCTATATTGTGAGGAAGCAAAAACAGTAAAAAAAGGTTGGATTTAAGGATTATACTTATAGTGAGTTCTTTGTTACAAAGAACAGAGCCTTATTTCAGAAAACTCACTTTCACTCCGCATTTTGGTTATTTGACTTTCAAATGGTACCACTTAATTCACTATCTTTCGCATTCGTGTAAACAATATGGAAACCGAATTGCCTTTTTAGAATAAATTTACATATTCTGTTTGATGTTAGATATTTTATTAGAATATGTTTTTTACAGTAAAGTTTTTCTTGGTTTTACTCTTGAATGTTCCTTTAAAATCAAAGTTATAAACATAAACAATTACCGTAAATCATTTTATCTTTCAGATCTGCCTTAAAAAAAAAAAATTAAAAAAAATTCCAAGAAAATGTCACTGTAGCGATATCGTATTTTCTCGTCTTTTTGCTCCAACCCTTTCAAAAATATAATTCTTCAGAGTTGGTATGGCAGGTTAAAAGATTAAAGCCACCAAAAGGGACATAATTGCTGTGACAAATAACCACAGAGACATAGATCAATAACAGTCAATGTAAAGATGATGACCATGTGTAAACTATATGGGCACAGAGATAAAATGTAGGCCTTTAAAACTTTGGTAAAGATTAATATCAGTGTTCTCGTAATTTTGCCCGGTTATTGACTACACATGATTTTTCTTATCATGATATTAAGCACAATAAGAAAGGAAGTCAACAGGCATAACACACTAAACCAAATATCAACTACCTATTTTACCCAAAAGCAAATTCAGAATGGTGAGAATGCATGATGGATGCCTTGGCAGAGTACATTTTTTAAAAGATGTAAAATCTTCCATCATAGGGTCACAGACAGCCAAAATTTTGATGAAATCAAATACTTAAGTCTGTGCAGACCCATAAAACACAGTTATTTTGTTATGTTTCCTATAATTAAATTGACATACAGTACATGAAACTCAAGGAGGGGAAATAAGGTTTTGCTGGAAAATATTTAGCTATTCGTTAATGGTTTTTATCTGCCAACACACAATTGTCAGATTAAATTAAGTCAAACAGGAGCCTGCCTTATTACTAAAAATCTGTTAGCTCTCCATGAGTATATGGTAAATTACAAATATTTTTGTTCATCTACAGTTCTCCACACCCTTTTTTTTCCAATGTCTTATTGTTTATTTTGAAAATAATTTTCTTTGAAATGCTAAACTGGTAATTCCTAACAGTGCTATGATGATTAAGTAATGCACTACTTAGAGCAGAACTAATTTGCCAGATTTTCTTGCAACAGCTACTTCACAAATTAAAATGAAGTATACTTTGCATGATGTCAAATGCAAGTAGAATTACAATTAGAAGATATAAAACATACAGAAACTTTACAAAGTAAACAAAAACATAATATACGTTCCAACTAAAGCTAAAATTCTAATCCTAAACACGTTAGGGCATATATTATATTTTCTTCTGCTTAAAGAACGGGGAATTTTAAAAGATGTGATCAAGATGCAATGATAAACAGCATTAAGTTATACATAATATTTAAACATCAACTTGGAAAAGAAGTTCAAAACCTCTCGGTGATGGATCAAGAGTGCCACTCAAGGAAATCTCTTCCAACAGAATATCAGAATAAAAAAAGCCCGATTACTTCTATAGTTTCAGATATTGGAAGAGGTATTGCGCAAGTTCCCCCAAGCTTTATTACTCAAGTAGCATTTCACTATGATTTTAATATAATAGTCATGTTGGAGACACAACGTATATGCTATACTGATACTGGGTACACAACTTGAATCATGATCACCAAAGCATTGGATTGTTTTTTATTAAATTCCATTCAGTCCTACAAAACTAAATTATTTTTATTTTATTTTCCAGTATATTCCAAAATTGTTTGCAGACCATGAAAAAGTGACACGTGGATCAAGCAGGTGAAGGCACCAAAGAAATACAATTTCAGACATCTGGTTGATACCAATACAAATAAATATATTGTAATACATTTCAATATATACATCAGCTGGCAGAGTCTATAATAGGAATAAATGAGTTGTATTATATATATGACATTTGCTAACATCAACAACCCACTTCTATTTAAACAATAAGGAATTTGTGTCCCAAAATCTCATATCCAGAATTAACAAGTTTTATTTTTATGAGTCAAGACATTATTGATTTCTGCAGACTTTTGCACTTCCACAAAATGTGCAGCTCCTTATAACTTGTCCATTCAAGTATATTCTACTTCTTTTCTTGGATGGAATGGCAATGCTAGATGCTTTCCAAGTTTCACAATTTTTAAGACTTTGCTTTCAACTGTAACTTACTATACAGTGATGGAACAAAAGCGAAAATAAAACAAATGGGAGAATTTTTATTTCTGTTTAATGTAGTAAGGATGAGAGATAATAGTACAACCAATAATGGATATCCATGATCAACCACAAGTCATCGATTAGGGTCGTATAAAGATCATAACATGAAGGGTCAACTCAGGATCAGCCATTGTATGTAGTACTGTGCATAAAATAGAAAAACTTCTACTATCTTAATCAGAAGAACAAACTTTGACATAGTTCAAATTATCTGTCACAGGAACAACCCAATCTTGGAATAAGCCCCTTGCTCCTTTGTTGTTAAGCCTAGGAACACTAAAAGAAGTAGGATAACAGATAATGTTGAATTCTATCTATCATCCAATTTACAATTGGACTAAAAATGGTCTCTCTCCCTCTCTCTCTTCCTCTCCCCTTCCTTCCTTCCTTCCTTCCTTCCTTCCTTCCTTCCTTCCTTCTCTTTCTTTCTTTCTTTCTTTCTTTCTTTCTTTCTTTCTTTCTTTCTTTCTTTCTTTCTTTTTCTTTCAGGGTGAGGTCATCAGGAGTATAATAGTGGTGCAGTAATGACTCCAGTGAAATAAGGCTTGAAATTTTGCCTCTCCCCCGGAATTTTAGAGAACCAATGTTCCTTCAAGAGCAAATTAACACTTTCTCATTCTTATAATCACAAGAACCTAGTCAGCATGGCACCCATCTAATCATACTTAATGCCCTGCAGGTGAATAGCAGAAAAATCATGCCTTTTTATTCATATATTCTAATTATGAAAGTTAGTTCTCAGAAGGTTCTAGTGATCCAAAAAGGAAGATAAATAAAAATGGAGTGATGGAGAAGGTTCAAAAGCTATATACATTTTTAAGTTGCTGACTTCTGACATGTAGCATCTGACCAGATGCCTTTTATACCCTGCTCATATATGTTACACATAAATAAATAAATAATTCAAATAATTTGCTTTAATTGTTATTTTACCCAAGAACATAATTATAAGACAGCATTTAAATATTTTAAATAGGTGAAGGATGGTCTTCTGCAACTTCTGTTTTCCCAGGGACGCTTTGTTATTTCTTTTTCTACTCTTCTTTGCTGTTTCCCCCTGGCTTCTTCTAATGCCAATGCAGTTACTAAATCTGGAAAAAAGTTGCTACTGAGAAACAAAGAGGAGTAATCAGCATGTTTGGAAGAAACATATTTAATTCTGTGCCCATATGGCTGCTTGGCTGCTTTATTACAGCTACCAGATCTGAGTTGCAAAGATTTGAATGACAACAAATTCTTCTAAAGGGGCCTCACATAGAGAAACATACATGCAATACCCAAATATAAAATGAATTTGTTTAGACACTATCCACAACATTCTTGGGAGTGAGGATCGATAGAGAAAAAAATAGAGGAGGAAATGGGATGGAAGCACTAGGAAGACAATGCGGTTAGCTAACTGTTCATTCTAGCCTAGGTGGCGCAGTGGTTAGAGTGTTGAACTGCAGGCCACTTCTGTTGATTCAATCTAGCGGTTCAAATCCCAC
>JANHFL010002748.1:125256-137350 GCA_032468155.1 Oxyrhabdium leporinum | reverse complement strand
CAATCAGGCCATCCCCCTGCCGACAGTTAAAAAGGAAGAAAAACAGCTGCGAGCTCCCATAGAGCACAAGAGAGCGAGCCCGAAAGGGCAGCCTGATGATGATGGATGGGATTCCGTCGAAACGTCGCGCAAAAAACCGCCGTCCTTACGGCGATAGAAACCGCCAACTTTACGCGGGAGAAAACCCGAAAGGAACCCAAGATATTCAGATATATATATGGAATATTCTTGGAATATTCTTTTTTTCATGCCATGTTTTATGATGCCTTATTCTCATCTTCAGGCCATGAAGGAGACAACCTTTATGGTTCTTAGCTGCACCAGCATTAACAAAGTCTTTCTCATCCATTTCAACACAGCCCAAAAGCAATTTCAACTTGGAGTAGTTTCACTATTAGGGCAAAACTCCAAAAAGAACTAGGAATATGCAAATGAAAATATTAACCAGTGAAGTTACAGCTACAATAGTCACAGTCAAGATACCTCTTTTTCAGTAGGGATATTAATATTCCCTCATTGGTCATCCTCATTGGTTTTCAGGCTGTAAAATTTAATCATATATCAATCATATATAAAATCATACACGTGTGTGTGTGTGTGTGTGTTTATTCTGACCATGTGTTGAAGATAAGTAGCTTGTGAATTAAAATTATACCATCTTTGTTCTGTGAGGGAATTTGCTTGCTTTGTTTGCATAAACATATACGAAAACAACAACAAAAAATGGAGATGGACTATCATTACCCAAATTGATAGCAGCTGTGCTTACTGAAAAATGTTTTCCTCAAATCTGTTGATATGTTGGAAATTAAAAGAAAGGCATCACATGATGCATTCCATGTTCCATTTCACATTTGCTCTGAGAGATTCTCTCCCTGCTTATTGGTTCATTTCTTGTGTCACTCTAGTCAGGGAAGTTTGTTTTGAGGGGGGGCCATCCAAAAGCTGAGTTAGTTTCCTAATGGATCAAGAGCAATGGGTATTTTTCTTGAACTGCAAGAACGAACACTTTATGGACTGGGAATTCAGATACCATATCTCAACAATCGAGCTGATAATTCTTGACCTACACTTCAGAAAAGTATAATTGGGGCCGTAAAAGTCCTAGTGAGAGATAATGGGGGCACAATTCATGCCAAGGTTGGCCCTTGAACTCTGCAATACAGGGGTGTGTTCTTTAGGCCACAATTCTTTTGTGGCCTAAAGCAATATACTGGGAACACAGTCTGAAAAATAAGTAAAAGTTAAAGGTAAATGTTTCCCCTGTCCAGTTGTATCTGACTCTAGAGGACAGTCTTCATCTTCATTTCTTAGCCCCTAGAGTCAGCATTGTCTGAAGATATTTCCATGGTCATGTGGCCAGCATGACTCTATGCTGAAGGCTTAGTGGTTAAAGACCCTGAGCTTGTCAGCTGGAAAGCAGACAGACCAGTTTCAAGACATGAGCACCCTACAATGGGGTGAGTTCCCGTTACTTGCCCTAGCTCTTGCCCAGCTAGCAGCTCAAAAGCATGCAAATCCAGGTACCACTTTGGTGGGAAGGTAACAGTTTTCTGAAAAATAGAAGGAAAACTACTTTGGATACAATTCAATTACATTTTATGAAAGTTACCTATAATTACTATAACTCTGGCATAGTACATGACATGGCTCTCACAATTGAAAGTCACAATTAATATAACTCTGATACCTGGCATGGCTCACGCCTGAACCTGTATTCTAGGAGAGTCTTTCCTACAATTCCCTTTTGTTTCCCCTGCAAAAAAGGTTTCTTACCCAGTACCTAAGCAGAGGAAGGCATCCCAGCATTTGATGCTTGCTGTTAATCCTTTAGGACCAACCTGCTCCCCTCCCTTCCCTCACCACCCATCTCTGTAGGGAGGTGATGTCATAAAGTATTATGCCGAGTCTCCCAAGATGTCTACCTGGAAATTGCTGGAAGGCATGAAGTGCCTAGCAAGGACTGTATTATTAGATCAATGCTAGTTTCACTTTCAGGAAAGTGAAAAAGAGCAATTCTCGGGAGGACTGCCAAACAGTGTGTGTGTGGGGGAAATGGCCTAGTCTACTCTTGTCCCTTTAACAGCAGTTTGATGTTCAGACATCAGCCGAGGATGCTTGCCACTGAAGGGAATATCACTTGCTAAAATTTTTGCACAGCAATGTGCTATTAAAAGGAACAGCTGCAGGGGGCCAGCTGAGAAACTGGCAAGGTTTAGTTCTGAGTCTTGAACACAAGGAAAGCAGAGGAGAAGGCGTTTCAGAAGGAGCTCCCGGAGAGAGAAGACATTTGTTTGGGTGACAAAAGGGAAATCCGGAAGATGGGAAAGTTTGGGTAGCAAAAGAAGATAAGTTATTTCACTGGATATCAGCCATGTTTTTCCCTCTACAGTTTAGTAGAGGCCTAATGCTTCTGACAGAACATTATTCAGGTTCCTTCTCCTACTATAGAAGCTCAGGTAAAATCCTCCATCCCCACTTGACATTACAAATCTGCCTGAAGTTTAGCTTTGGAATAATCCTCCCCACAAAGCAAAAGAAGCTACCCTTGGAGTCTAAATCCCACTGGAAAGCTGGCCTAACGAAGGGGGTTGTAAATACCGTTGGATTAAAGAACATAAAACAGAATTTGGCAAGTTAAGCATAATTTTCAAGAACAACCTCCCCTTATGCCTGAAAAAAAAAAGAGTTTATGATCAGTGTGTGCTACTTATTTGAACATATGCCAGCGAAACATGGGCCTAACCTCGCAATCAATACAAAAGCAATGAGTGACGCAAAGAGCCATGGAAAGATACATGCTCACAACACAAGATAGAAAGACCTGCACATGGACTAGAGAACAAATGAAAGTATACGATGTCATCAAGACAGTAAAAGAATGGAAATGGAAATGGGCTGGTCACATAGCAAGAAGAACTGATGGCAGGTGGACCAAGGCAGTCATAGAATGCATCCCACTTGATAAAAAGTGTCCACAAAAGAGACCTAAACCAAGGTGGAGTGATGACATCAGCAAGTATTGCGGTCCCAATTGGCAAAAGAAAGCTCAAGACCATACTGGCTGGAAACTTGCAAAAGAGGCCTTCATCCTGCAATGGATAGACAATGGCTACAATGATGACGATGAAAAGAGAATGAAATTGCAAAAACACACATAAATGCAGTACACCGTTATGCTTCTACTTGGTCCTAATAGGTCAATTTCTCAACAGAAAGCCACTGAGTGAGCAATCTGATATTGGTTTCCAAAATAAAATGCAAACTCCTAACAGGAGTCATGTCCAACCTGAGTTGGGATGACAACTTCCAGAATTCCTGGATGTTAAACTTTAACTGTTTCAGCTTTTAAACTAGCTTTCACTTCATGATTATGCTTCTGTTTTAGAGATTGAAGCTTCATTGTTACCATATTGCAAAGAGATTTATGGCAGTGAGATCTAGTGGCTAAGGCACCAGGCAGTGTGATCTAGTGGCTAAGGCACCAGGATAGAAAGCAGGATGAGCCTTACTTGAGTTCAAGTCCTGCCTTAGCACCAAATGCCAGACAGGTGATTTTGGGCTGGTAACTCTCTTTCAGCCCAACCTATCTCACAGAGTTGTTGTTTTGGGAAAAATAGGAGGAGGAAGGTATGCTGGAAATGTTTGCCATCTTCAGTTATTTGTAAAAATACTATAGCTGGGAAGTAAACATGTCATTTATATATGTCAAACTCCTCCACAAATGTAGGCACAAGCCAAGGTGAGTAGTTCCAAGTCACATTTCTATTCCTTTTCCCCAATGTAGGATCATTGCAAAATGTTGGGAGTTCGAGATAGGCAAGTTGATATACAAGTTTTCTGAAAACATATTGATTGGGTTGAAACATGAGCTAGTCCTTTAGGTGTGAGTCAGTTTGGTGTAGTGGTTAAAGCATCAGACCAGAAACTGAGAGACTGTGAATTCTGCCTCAGGCATAAAGCCACCTGTGTCACTTTGGACCATCCACTGTCTCTTGGCCCTGAGAAGGAAGCAATGGCAAACCATTTCCAAAAAATTCTTGCCAAGAAAACTGCATGGACTTGTCCAGGCAATTGCCAGGAGTCAAGACTGATACACTCACACACTCCTTAACGCAGTATGGGTCCTAAATCTAAGAGTAGCTGGAATCCATTCTTTTCCATTGTTTTTCTTCCTTTGTTTGTATTTTCTACCCACTTTGTAACCGTTACATATGTGTGCTTTGGAAAAACACTGTGGCATCCAAATTATCAGTATGTATGTGTATGTTTGACAATGTGTTAAAGCATACTTGCAAATCATTTCAGGAAAGTGAATATAAATAAGTGAAAGTAAATATAACATCTTCTACCGAATCCAGAAGGAAGTGGGGAAGTGGGGGGAGGAACAGGCAAAACAGCAGGAGATCATGTATGTGTTTGAAAACACGAAGATTTGGAAACATCAGAATTCAGGGAGATAAATCTGATGAAGAATATTTCAAAAAACATCCTGCCTTAATTGCTATACTTCACCGAATGTGCAGTAGTGAAAGAGCAGTTCCACCTCCGGGTCTAAACCTCCTTTTCTGCTCCCATTCTTATTACTTGAGAATGCTAATGTCTATTTATGTGACAATCCATTTCTCTACTTGTGCTGTGTCTGTCGCAGCATTTGCTGAAGTGCCCCATTAAATAATTACCATTGTCAAGGATAATGTACTTGTGCTACCATTTAGAAATTTCCAGAGCAGAAATCCTCTGATGTTTGAAATCTAAGCCTTGAGTTTCTGCACTTGCACATATATTGTGTGATAGAAAGAGGAGCACAGTCTGAGATTCCAGGGCCACGGGGCCTCTCAAGAGCCATAAACGGGACTCTCAAACCTCTGCTGGGATTTGCCACTGAATGGTGGTATTTTTACGTGCCAGAAGGCAAATGGGTTATATATGTGATGCCGCTTTTAATTTAATTATATTTAAACGTAAATTAGATTAAAGCAAATGGAGCCCTGCTCTCCTCCCCTTCCATGTCCTGGTCTCATCAACTTTTTATACAGCAGGTCCCAACATGCCATTTAAAGGTCAAATTGTGCCTTCAGCCTATGTGGGAGGGGGGGGGGAATGCATAACTGTGAAGTACTGAGTCCTATTAACTCCCTTTTGCATTTCATCAGTAAGCAAAGCAGAATATCTAAAACAAACAAACTAACAAACAAACAAACAAAAAAGGAGTTTTCATTAAAAATAAAATCCCCTTTGCCCCAAGTGGGTGATCTAATTGGGACTAAGATGATAAAGAAACAGAGGATCAGCAAATGATTCATTTCCTGCAGCAGGAAGGAAAGAAACATGACTTTAAAAATCCTTGATATATATCGTTCATCATCTCCAAATTAGCCTTTAATACCATTTGCCAGAGTTTGGTCACAAGCCTTTCCTAGGATCGCAGTTTGATGGGGAAGGTGTTTCACAGCTGATACTCGAGGAGGCAATTGCCTAAAGAATAGACTTTCAGAGCCACTGCGTAGCTAATGGAGTCTCTAATAGGGATCGAGACTTTATCCTTCAGGTCACCAGGTGTGACAGGATATTATTAAAATATGAAAGCAGTTCAGTGACTTGCATGGAAAGAGCTGATTCCATAAATCCTCAGCTTTGCAGTTCAGTTAGCCAAAGCCAAGTGTCAGCATCAGGCATTTAAGCCATCATTAAGAATGGACTGGGGTGACCTTTTTCTAACAGGGATGATGCCTGAAACACACACACACACACACACACACACACACACCAAAGCTGGGGCTATTCTCTGTTTGGGTCTACTCATCTGTCTCCCTACAAATTATGAACTAGAACCGGGGTGTCAAACTCGCAGCCCATGGGCCAGATGCGTCACGGGCTGACCCCGCCCCCGCCTGGCTTAGCAAAGGGGAAAAAAGTCCCAATACATCATGTGATGCCGCGAGTTTGACGCCCCTGAACTAGAATGTCAACTGTTGTACCTGCCCTCTGTGGCTCTGCCTGTTAAAATGAGGAACAGAAGGTTAGTGGTTAGTGAAATGGGTGAGGTTGAAGCACCATAGCGTGGAACTGGAGAAGAGAGGCAGCTTGGTGAGAGTCTCAGGGTCTGTGAAAAGGGACCAACCACAGTGGCTCATAAATCTGGTGGCTCTGCAAGAAAGTGGACTAAGAAGGCAGATCAAAGACCAAGCAGCAGCAATCTCATCATCTTTGTTGAGCAATATAACTCATTTTCTATATCTGTGATCATGTTCACAGGTTCAGCAGATATTCATCTTCCAGCCTTCAGGACTGTTCTGCTGCCACTTTTCCCCTCTCTTTAACCTAGGACAGCGTGAAGTCCCACGAATAGGCTCCATCTCAGCTTCTCAGTAAGTAAGATACGGTTGTTTGCTACCAATATTAATAAACTACTTTGTAGACCTTTAAGCTAAACAGCAGCATAGGTGTGTATGTGTATTTAGTCTCTCTGTCTCACCAATGTACACACACACACAATATACACAAAATAAGTACAAAATCTAACCAAGGCACACCCCTTAAAGATTAATGGAAATGATAGGAAATATCCTAAACTCTTGAATTAAACTTGGTATTCTACAAAGGGAACAATTCTACCCCAATTAAAGAAAAACCAAGCCCAAGTTCAATAGAGTTTATTTCTATGTAACCCTGCAGAGAAATGAATGGACTGTCATGGGGTTGCTTAGGAATATAATTGTCTAGTGGAGATTCTCAATCATCCAGGTCATGGTTCTCTGAAGGGTGATGTCTTCAAGAAAAAAAAAACACAAAACCTAGTTGCCTTTTGAAGAAGCACCTTTGAGACTAAGAAGTATACATTTTCTTAAGCAAACTTGAATACTGACTAAATATTTGGCTGGATTTCTAAACCGGCTAACCAGCACGACCTACAACCACAATGACTAGATTAACAGAGTATTTTAAGCTAAAATCAGACAAACCATATGATAGCTTGGCATTCATATGCTTACAATTAGGCATATGACATGGACAGATCACAAGGTAGTCAAAGAAAATGGGGCAAGACTTCTGCATATCAGAAATGACTAGGATAGAAGAAGTCAGACAATGTTTGTGCTGTGCGGATGTGCTGTTTGGACAGAAACATAGAAGCCACAGGTGGCCAACTTTTGAATGAGCCTTTGCCACTGCCCCATTAACAGCAGTTCGCTTCAAAATAATTAGGGGTCACTGAGAGTGATTAACTTTTTGTAGCTAAAAGGTTTCCTTCCTTCTCATCAGACTTCTGTTATGGGAGCAGAGAATGCTAAGTTGCTCTTGGTTTATTTTCATCCACTTACTGGGGCAGTTGAGAAGCTCATGTGGACTTTGCATGTGAAAATCCCATTTATTTGAAGAGGACGGGGAGAGGGAGGAGGAGAAAGAACCAAAGGAAAACAGACACCCAAACACTCCATTTCTACTTAACAAGAAGTTGAGATCAGGTGCATTTTAAGGCCAATTATTTTTTCAGCTTAGTGTCTCTGAGTCATATGTTATGTAAGCAGTCTTTTTTCTTCTTCTGTTTTTTTCCAGTTGGGAAAGAAATTACTTGGGAACAGGCCATGTGGACCATACAGTTAATTTTGCAGGAACAAGGATGACCTTCATCTGGTAGATAAAGCAGATAAATAAAGACAAAGGTGGAAAAACCATCAGAGACAGACGTACACATCCCCACACAAAGAGATTGCAGGAAATGTCAAACTCTCATTGACTTTCTTCTTTATTTAGACATAGAGATGCTAAGCAACTCTTATACTAAAACTGGGCTGGACTTGCTTGGATTTATCTGGACATGTATATATAAAGTTCAAGTCCTCACTTGATCATGGAGCTTGCTGGATCACTTTAAGCCAGTTTCACTCCGATTGGTATAGTTGAAAAGGTGGCTATCATGGGGATGAAATTAGCAGAGAACCTACACTTCTCAGAGGAGAGGCCAGTTATATACAATGAGCCAGGGAGATAAACATGGGTATCCTACTCCCCCCAACTTTTCTGTCTCTTTTCTGGTATCATTTTGCATTTGCAACTTATATTCTTAGAGCCAGAAATGACACTAATATGCATAATTGTTAATTGTTAATAATGCCCAGAGAATAAACATCTTTAAATGCTGTTTTCTATCCCTACAATCCAGTATCAGTCCCTAGATGCTGTATATTAATAGGGCATGTGTAAATCCATTGATAGCATGAGCCCTACTATTCTTGCTGCTTTGCCAATTATTATACTGCTAGTTACTCCTTCCTAAAGCTATATGTCCTGCTTCTGTACATGAAAACCATGTTATTTTTAAAAGAATATGCTCTGGGGCCCATACATTTCTTCTTCAATCTGCTTTTCAGAACATAAAGCATTTTACTACATCATGTTTGGGTATATTGCAAGTTGCTTGGTCCTTACAAGGAAATGTTGGCCTCTAGATGTTGCTCAGCTACAACTCCAGGTAGTCCAGTTAGCATGGCTGATAGTGAAAGATGCTGGTAGCCATAGGTCAATAACAGTTGGAGAGCTACAGATCTTCTCTGGATATTAATGTCCCCATGTGGAAGTTAGACAAATACTGGCAGATCCTTTCAACTTTTGGATTAGCCAAGAGATCCAAGTTTGGATTAGCCAAGAGATCCTGACTATAAGTCAGTCTTCTCAGAGATCCAGCTAAAATGGACCTTGCCCTAGCTAACAAGCAGGATCCAGTAGTAACTGTCTGCAGCTGAACTATAACTCCTGCTTATCTGGCCATACGTTGAATTTGTGGAGCTCTTTTGTTTGGTTCATCCTGAGGCAGATGTTGAAATGTCTGACTCTTTCCAATATTTCTCTGACTAGCTGTCTGTGCCTACCTAAACCACACCTCAGAAAATCTCTTGGTCCAAACCCAGATAGTTCAAAATCCAAGTAAAAGCTGTGACAATCATGTTTCGTTTTATTTACATTAGGTAGCAGAATTTTGCAATGAAGTTTATGAATTTTCTCTCTACCTTATAAGAAAAGCTATGGTAGTCAGAAGGGCTCTCCGCTCCCATAGAGCTAGGAAAGAGCTATACAGGACATTCTTTTGTGTATCCCTATCACTATAAAGTTTCTTGTTTGACTATAAGAATGCACAGTCCCAGATTATATACATTTGCCATGTCAACCAAAAAAAATTCTTCAAAACACAAGTACTTTGTACATTCTTAAAATTGTATATAGAAGAAAGGGACCTATTTCTGGCTACATGCTGGAAGCCAGGAATAGCGTTAAGTATAGGAAAGATATAAATCCTATTATTCTGCCTTGGCTACTGTAGAACAATTATGGTGTAGTTTTAGCTATTGTAGCAGAGAGAAAAGTTACAAAGCTACCAATGGTGAATAGAGAAGAGTTCTGAAGTCTTCCTAATGAGAAGTGCAGAATGATGAGGAGATAGGATGAAAAAGCTGAAATCTTCAGTAACAGAATTTAAGCATGCAAGCTTAAATCTAAAAGATACAGTGAATGTCAAGCCAAGTTATTATTTTTTTTCCATGCACTGATAATAGGCCACAGAATGGAAAGTGAAATTTCAAAGAGCAAAAACACACCAAAAGAAACGCAAAGAAATAATTTTCTGTTCAAAACAGTATAAAAGTGAACCTGGGACAGACTGTGCACCATTGTTGAACTTAAGCACTTGGGCAATCCAAGAAGTGATACAATTCCATTTCCAGGAGATCAAGAATGTATATTGGAAGGGTAATAAGGTGTAGCTTATCTCCAGATGTCTTTCAACTTCTTATGGCCTTAGTGGGGAGTTTATTCTTACTCACACAGTCACTAGAATTGTCTGCAGTGTTTCAAGGAGAATGTAGGTCAAATGAAAATCCAAGCTCTTGACCATCATTTTGTGTGCGCTGCTGATTTTAAAGTATGAATTGTAAGGTATTTGGAGGAAATGACTCATGAGTAAATGGAGGAATTTTCTTCTGCCTAAAACTGAATGATGTTATGGTCTTGTGGATATTAAGTGAAGATCAAGCATTTTAAAGAGCCAGTGTAGCCTTCTAGCATGGCCACAGATCTCTGCTATGGTGGCCACGAATGGAAAGATTTTATAAAAAGGAAACATCACAGATCTGTAAAAAACATGAATACAAATGGCATAATCTACTATGTAAAAGTATCTGTAACCTACCCACTTTCACACAAATTATTTCTACGTACTTCTAAACGATGCCAAGGTAACAAGGGGGCAAATGTTAGAGGCAGGACCATCAGGCAGATTTTCTTGGAAATCTTCTAACCTTTATGTCACCTGGATGTGACAAAGGAGTTGAGAGAAAATGAATAGATGTTCCTATTACTCAATAGGAGCTGCTGTTGATTGCAAGATATTTTTTTTTTAATAGGAGGGATGGAAAAAAATAGTCTAAGAGTGTAGAAAGTATAGAAGAGGGCCTGAGCCCACTGGTCCCACCCAGCCGCTTGTCTCCGCCACTTCTGCTGCCTCCTCCTCCATGGGCTGCACGAGATACTGTGAGAGCTCTCACAACACCTTGTGCAGCCCAATGCGAGCTCCTCACAGTGACCGCGAGCTCCGCACAGTGACCACGAGCTCCGCACGGTGACTGCTTTTTTGCGGCCGCTGGCCAGAGCAGCCGCTGGTTCTGCTGCTGCCTTGCTGCTGCGAGAGCTCTCACAACGCCTTGTGCAGCTCACTGCGAGCTCCACACAGTGACCGCTATTCGCGGCCACGGGCAACAGCAGCAGTGGCAGCATAAAATAGTAGTAAGTGAAAATAAAAGAGCCTTGTACATTTCTGCAGTGAGAATCCCTCAGAAATTTTGTAAATAAATTTGTAAATAAGAGCGTATTACTAATAAGCGGCGGCGGTGGCTGAGTCGGGCTCGGGGCGGAGAGCAAGTTCGGTGTTTCCCCAAACGATGCTTGGCATTCAGCTGCCAGGCAGGGTTGTTTTTTAAAAATTCCCTGATCAAGTCAAAATAATTTCAAAACTACAGTTATTATATCAGTTTGAATTTTCTTTTCTTTTTTTTAAGTTTCTTTAATTGTTGACTTAAGTTGTTTTATTGTTGGTATAAGGAAAAACACAGAAAGCCTCCAACATCAATTTTTAAAAATGGTTTAAGCATGGAATTCCAAGTAGGACAAAGCTGCCATTTTGAGTGTAAAATAGGTCTTCACAAAAGTATTTAAAAGCCCATTATGGTAGCTTTGCAAGAACAAAAGGCTGGCTCAGTCTTTGATGGCCCATTAACAAAGGTGGCGGGGAAACTCAGCTCTGCCTCCATTTATATTTCTCTTTTAGGGGAAATATTCTGCCTTTGTAATTTTCCTAAAATATTTCATTTTTCTAGGAGAGGGGTAGGTGCTAACTTCCAACACTACCATAATGAGCTTTTAACTACTTTGAAAAGGCCCATATTACACTCAGAATGGCAGCTTTTTCCTGCTTGAAATTCTATGCTTAAACCATTCTTAAAATTTTATTTATTTATTTATTTTAAAAAAGAAGGCCTGCAACATGGGCCGTTTCAAAGTATTTTCAAAGTATCAACATGGGCGGGCCAAAGCAGCATCGGTGATGGCTGGAAGGTGCGGGAGCGAGGCGCTACTCACATTTGCACAGCATCAGCATTCTGCCGTCACAGCAGTATATTTACGCCAGCTGGTAGCACCAAGGCAGCCTTCATCTCCTGCCACTTGGGGCTTGGAGTGGTAAACCGCATCTGGGAAGCACTACAGCAGAGAGCAGCAGCTGGAGTCAACCCTAGCTTTCCTGTTCTTTGCAGCTAGGAATCTCAAATACAGCCGAGAATGAACATTTCTCTTGTAGCCAGCCTGGAGGCGAGATCAGTCCCCTGCAAACTCTCATCTGATCCAACACATGGATCAGAAGAAATGGAAATGCAAGGTGAACTCTGTTATTCACATAAAAGTTTTAGAAAAGCCTGCTATTATGAATCTCCAGGCTACGGTCAATATGTTATTTGTACTATAATAAGTAAGAACCCTAACCATTATTTATTTGTGTGCATACAGACAGAGACAGTGAGCCGTTGTTTGCAGAATTTCCAAGGCC
>JANHFL010002748.1:93397-110736 GCA_032468155.1 Oxyrhabdium leporinum | reverse complement strand
CACGCATGGACGTCGCACGGGGAACAGCGCAACGTGAGCCGTGGTGGCACCAGTCAAGCTCCAGGGGCCATGGGGGGGGCACCAGGCAAGCTCTGAATGCCAAGCGGGACAAGCGATGAGAAGGTGGGCAGGGGCGGGGCCAGCCAGAGGTGATATTTGCCGGTTCTTCGAACCAATCAAAATTTTCCCTACCGGTTTGCCCGAACCGGTGCGAACCAGCTAGATTTCACCTCTGAACTCCACCTTTAGTAACACAAACTTAGGTTAGAACATAGAGCAAGGAATAATAGGGTTGGAAGGGACCTTGAAGGTCTTCTAGACCAACTTCCCGCCTAGGAAGGAGATCCTATACCATTCCAAATTTTCCCTGGACTTGATGGGATGGAAAAATGTGATAAACCGTGTGAGCATGTCTCTTAGTTCTGGCAGTTCTGGCAGTCCTAGTTGCCATCATTAAGCAAGGACCATGCAGGTTGTTAAGCAGCGACTTCATGTGACTCACTTGCAACTTCCTGCCTGCCTCTTCATCAACTTGGTTTGTGGGAAATGGCAAGGAAGGTCACAATTTGCTATCAGGTGGCCACGAGGATGTTGCCACAGCCATAAGTACAAAATGCAGTTGTAACTGCTACACTTTCAGTTTAATTGTAAGTTTTTATTTCATTGTAAGTTTGAACAGTCACTGAATGAGTGGATGTTACATGAGGAAAACCTGAAAGGTGCATGAAATGGACAACTGGCTTTTACCATAAGCCGTGGTGACGCAGTGGTTAGAATGCAGTATTGCAGGCTAATTCTGCTGACTGCCAGAGTTTGATTCTCACCAACTCAAAGTTGACTCAGCCTTCCATGCTTCTGAGGTTGGTAAAATGAGGAGCCAGATTGTTGGGGGCTGCAATATGCTGACTCTGTAAACAGCTTAGAGAGTGTAAGTGTAAAACATTTGCGTAGTGTAGTGCAATCCTGAGGAGAGGAGGGTATAGCTGGTATATTGTTCAGGGCCCATGGAATTCAAAGGGGGACCATGAAGGGGAATTTTTAAAAAAAATTTCACAAAACCAAATTTTTAAAACAAAAAACAATATTGGATATATACTTCATACTCTATACTTTGTGAGTATAGCAAAATGAGGGAGGGCGAGGGAGGGGGCAGCAGCAACCTTCGCGTAGCAGAAGCACCACCTGAAGGTCAGTTCAGGATTTTTGTGAGCCGCCAGAGCTGCTGCCCCTCCCAGCAGAAGGACTAGCGAGGCTCTACAGCTAGAGTGGTGAAGCAGCAATCTAAGAAGTCCCGGGCCCAGAGCAGCTTCCTTCACACAGCGCAGATGCCTTTCTGTCCCCATAGAGCTCAGAGTGCCAGAGCGCCGCAGCGGAAACCAGGCACTCCAAGCCCACCTCTCAGTGCCCGGACCTAACTGCCCCCCCCCATGGGGTCTGAGATTGCATGCATGCACCAGACAGGCAAGCCCTTGATTGATCCCACAGCGGATGCGGGTCGGGTTCACTTCCGCAAAAGCAGCCGGAAATCCCACTGGTGAAGCTTGTCCGTGCAAGGGGGTGGGTCCCAGAGAGCCTGGCAGAGCCTTTGGAGACCCCCCCGGGAGGGCAAGCAAATGAGCTTGACATTTTTATTATCTTTTAGAGAAGTACCTGTCCTCTTTTTAATATATTTGCAAGTATGTTTGAATGTAATTCATAAATGTACAATTGTGACATTATTGATTTATGTGCCCGTGTGTAGGCGAGGGAGCCCATATTGATCTTGTTCCAGCACTTAATCATCCTCTCAGCGGCCCTGCCTGGCCTCCCCTGATCCATCTGGTAGATCCAATATGATTGAAGGATTCTGGATTGAAGGAAACTGGCCTATTAGGATGTGTTCGAGAGCCAACCCCTGCTAACATTGATTGATAATGTGAAATAAGTATTTGAAGTATTTGAAAGAGAAATACTTTTAATAGTTTCTGATAATAATCAGAAAAATAGTATAGCTGCTAGAATAACAGAACAACGGAATAGCCGAGTTGGAAGAGACCTTAGAGGCCTTCTAGTCTAAATACATGCTCAAGCAGGAAGCCCTATGCCATTTCAGAAAATGCTTGTCCAAACTCTTCTTAAAAATCTGCACTGTTGGAGCTTTCACAACTTCTGGAGGCAAGTTTTTCCACTGATTAATTGTTCTTCTCACTGTCATTTCCCCTTAGTTCTAGGTTGGTTCTCTCCTTGATTGCTTTCCATCTATTGCTTCTTGTCCTGCCTTCAGGTGCTTTACTTGACTCACTCTTCTTTGTGGCAGCTCCTTAGATATTGGAATACTGCTATATGACTGGTTATTGACAATGCATTTAAATGCAAAAGGTCTGGTAATATTGTAATGAAAAGCTTATTTTGATTAAGCGAAAGTCTACTTACATGAGCCATTCAAGATTTATAGCGGGGGCGGGGGGGCAAAATTCCAAATAATTTAGCTGCAAGAAATATAATAGGATGCCTGACTCCTTGTTGACTCTGGATAGCTTACAAATAAAAAAGAAAAGCAACATCTGGATGTACAAGTGATAAATCTGTCTGACCAGAAAAACAGTACACCAAGTCATAAGGTTAACTATACTCTATGTAGAAGCAGTTTAATCATAGCTTCAATTTTTCTCTCTCTCTCATTCTCTGTCTCCTGCTCTCTGAATAAACAAACAAACAAACAAACAAACAAATACATAAATAAATAATTTTTAGATCTTGTTAGGCGTATAAGTTGCTAGTTTTTTAATTATTATTTTAAAAAACTGCATTATTTGGAGGGTCCCTGACACTGAATACCAGATGCTTTAGGCAATCAATGGAACATCTTCAATTTTTGCTCACCATAAACAACAAAAAAAGGCTTATCACCATGAGGACTAGAAAGCTACATTGCAAATTCTTTAGTATGATCTATGAAGTCTTATGGTCTATTTATCCCACCTCCATAAAACATAAGACTTGATTTGCTTTGTGAAACTAAAATGTAGACTTTTTTTGGTACCTCTGTATCAAAAATGCACACTTGGGTTCATTTGTCAGCCAGCCTTATTGATTTTATAATGTGTATTTTTCCCCCTCTTTATTGAAAAAGTGCTCCCAGGTTTCAGATCATTTACGCAGTGTTGATTATTCTTTGGAGGCAAGCAAACAGTTTCACCATTTGTGAAAGACACTGACTACTGACCTATGAATCTTTTAGATATGTTGTCCATGATGCTGCTGGAAACCATGGGTATGGATTAAATTGCACAAGTTTTCCCAATTAAGGAGTAATACAATTCTTCTGTTGAGATTTCAGACCCAAATATATTAATGTGAAAAGGAGATTGTTCCTGCTCATTATGTAATTATTATATTTCTTTTTAATTCACTTTTATTGCTAATAGAAGTTTTCATAAAGCCACAATCTGATTATCTTCTGTGTTATTTCTGTGCTGGTTTCACTGATTCAGGACCAATATGTTATACAATAATCTTCATTTTATAATAGTCAAGGAATATAAACAAACCACAGCTACATTATGAGAAAAATATTTTATGCTTGTAAACTAGGTATCCTATAAATAGGAATTGTTCTAAAACACAAAGTTTGTGATATTCTAAGACTAAAGAGTTAAGTAAGCATAAATAGTTCCTATGAATGCTGTAATAATTAGTGATTATTTTTCCTTTTGAGATGGCAAGTAGATTTTTTTTTCAGATTTGAGCATGCCATATAAATCTATGAAATGAATGAGGAAATTGGCTGGGAATATTATTTTTCTTCAGTTAAAACGGGGCTGGGTTTTCATTCCTATTTAAGTTAGAATCATACATATTCTCCAGTCTTTTGATTTGCCTAGTTGGAGATTGTAGTTTAATGTAAACTCCAATAATGAAGTTTGGAATGAAATGAAAAACTGGTTCAGGAGTATTTTCATTTGCTATATTTCAGCATCAGTAGAGTACTCATGAGGCATGATCCTTATATCTTCCCCTGTAATCTGAGGGCTATACACAACAGAGAGCAAAGTTAAAGTCTACAAGATGGTGAGAACCATGTATGACTGAAGTTCTGTTCTTTGGTACGTGCAATGATGTCATCCATCTGTGCAAAGTGGGTGGGGCCCAACAGATTTTAACCCTTTTGTTGATGCCAATGGTGGTGCAGACTTTTATTAGGATTTTGAATTCTGCGACCTGGTTTTAAAGCCATGTCCAATTGGGCTGGCCAAGGCCTCTTGTTGATGCACCTAAATGAAGTATTATTATTATTTTTTGGGTGGGAGTGGAAGATTCTACCTGTTTTGAAGGAAGTAGTAGTTCATCCTCTCCTTCAAAACCTATTGTTGGTTCCAGCCTCATGCACATTTTCATTCAGTGTCCAGCTTTTCTTTTTTTAGGAAACATTGCAATGTTGAGAAGATTATTGAGAAGTTGGCTTTACAGCTCCACATTGTCCTGAAGGAAAATGATTTTCTAGACCCTTTTCCCTTGGGTTTCAAGCTAAGATAGCATTTCTTGTGTTTGTATATGACCTCTAGCAGTCTTGAGGTGAGAGGGCTGTATTTGCCCTAACCCTCCTAGATTTTTCAGGTTCTCTCAGTACTATTGATTGAGGTATCTTTCTGGACCTGATTAGCAGGTTGAGAACAGGGAGTACAGTTTTGCATTGGTGCTACTACTTTCACCAAGTCTGGTTCCAATTATTGTTGTTAGACTGGGGAGAAATATAGCCTCAGGCCTTTGTTTTTATAAGGTGTCTTAGAACTCAAATCTCTCCCCAACTCTTAGTTAAGCTTTTGAATGAAACTGCTGAATATAGTAAGATCATTTGTTGGTACAGGATTAAGTATCATCATTATGCTATTGATACTCAAGCTATGAAGCTATGATGTTTTGGATAGAATCCTAGTAAGACTTAGTAGCTATGGGTTTTATGGTTCTCTAAATCTATAACATTTCTATCACTAACTTTATATGGGGTTCTCCTCAAGTTGGTACACTTTTAGACTTGTGACTCCTGCTTGAGGAACAGATGGAAGCCATGGCCTTGTTCACCAATAATGTTCTTTCCTGAATTAGTTCTAGGTTGTATCTCTCCTTGATTAGTTTCCATCCATTGCTTCTTGTCGTGTTGTTTGGTCAATCTATTCTCCAAAGCATTTGAGGGCAGGACAAAAAGCAATGGATGGAAACTAATCAAGGAGAGAAGCAACTTAGAACTAAGGATAAATTTCTTGACAGAACAATAATCAGTGGAACAACTTGCCTCCAGAAGTTGTGAATTCTCCAACACTGGAAGACATTGGACAACCATTTGTCTGAAATGGTATAGGATTTCCTGCCTAAGCAAGGGGTTGAACTTGAAGACTTCCAAAGTCCCTTCCAACTCTGTTATTCAATTTGTGATTCTATTTGTGTCTTGGGAAATGCTGCTCACAGCCGCTCAAGCCTTAGTCCAGGGGTGTCAAACTTGTGTCATCATGTTGTCATCACATGACGTATCAGGACTTTTTTTCCCCCTTTGCTAAACTGGGTGGGGGCGGAGCCAGCATATGAAGCATCCAGCCCCCGGGCTGCAAGTTTGACACCCCTGCCTTAGTCACTTCCTAGTTGGAGTAGTGCAAGTGTGAGGTATAAGAGGTTGCCTTTAAAAAGTATTGGAAGCTGTAAATGAGTCCAGAATTCAGCAACTGAAAGTATTTCATAATTTTTATATTGTGGTTTTATCTATATTTTTGTTAGTTTCCTAGAATTATTTATTAAGGATTAGATTTTATAAATGAATTAATATGACAGATCTTACTGTCAATTTTTCATAGAAAACATTTTTTTTTCATAGACATGAAAGTTATGGGGAAGTACTAATGTACCTAAATAAACCGACACCAAAGAATCAATCTTGGAAATGAAATCTCCATTGGAAGCCATTTGCCTTTTGCAGCCCTTGGCATTAAAAAAAACAAAAACAAAAAATAATTAATTCATTAAAATAAAAAAGATACCCACCCCGTCTAGTAATGATGGATTAGTCATCTGTTGCAAATACCCATTGATCATGACATTTGAGACTGTAAATTTATTATAAGTTTTGTCACTCATATACCAGACAAACTTCCTTTTTTTTTTACTGCAGTCTATTTATTTCTAAAAAAAATATGTCCTGACTTCTAGGATAAAAATCACCTAAGACACACAATATCAATGTAACATTTGTCTGTTTCAGGCATCAAAAACGGAGAAGATAAAATAATTCATAAGATCATATACAGTATTAAAAAGTCATGTCAGGATAAGAATTTTCCAGATGCAACAGCTTCAGAAAATGGTAGGTTTAAGGTCTTTTGTTGTATGAAGAACAGCAATGCTCTTCCACAAAAGTTATGGTCTTTAGTATTCCCAGTAGGGCAACCTATGTGAGCAAAAATATCACACATTCTGAATACAAACACAACAATGCCTACAGTAACCAATTCGCTGTGGGACTTTATGATAGCCCATCTGGCTTGACTGAATGCTCTTGTATTTCTAACTAGGCGCTCCAGATGAATCTTTTCCAGATTTTGTCTCAGGAAACTTTGCTTAGCAACTTTTTTTTTTTAATCCAATTTTCTTTCTTAGCCCTTGCTCATACAACTTTTTTTTTTATTATATCATCAAAGACTGAACATTGTACAGACAGGAAATTGACCAAATAACTTCATGCGAGCCTATTTTAGTTCCGAAGAGATTCAGTTTTATTTAGGGCTAAAGTAAATCTCCTTGGTCAATGATGATATATGACTTGTTGTTTGACTGGCTTAACTAGCTCTTACCTCTTTTGAGATGATATCCTCGAAATAAATTAGCTCTCTCTAGGAACATTATCTCTATTCTCTTCCTTCATAGGGAGAGTGAAAGAAAATGGGTAATAATGGATAAACAAAATATGGGGGAGGGAAGGAAAGAATAGAGATATATTAACTTTAACTCTACTCTTCTATATTCACTCTTGCTGGGTAAAGCTCCTGATGACTCCGCATTGTCAGGAGATAAGAGGTCTACTGTCATTAGCAGCCCCAGCCCATTGGAATGGCCTCCCACTGGAGATTAGGTTTGCTCCCACATCACTTGCCTAGAAGCAGCTGAAAATAGAGATTTTCCAAGGTTTGTGGCAGAATGCTGTCTTAATTTTATATATATATATATATATATACACACACCATAATAAATAAATTATATTGTAAATTATATTTTGATTATATTGATCTACTGATCTATTGATAGTTTTCTTGTCCTGTGAGAGTTTCTTTAATTGTCTTGGGAGCTGCTGTGAGTCCAGTGGCACAGAAACAGAAATCTGCAAACAGAAGTAGAATGATTGTAGCAAAAGAAAGTAAAGGTAGTACCAATAGTACCAATAGTAATAAGGGCCTTGGGAGCAATCCCAAAACATCTGGAGCACCACTGAACACTCGCAACATTGACCAAATCACTATCAGTCAATTGCAAAAGGCAGCTTTACCTGGAACAACTTGCATTCTGCGTTGATAGCAATGGCATCAGCACTTAGACTTATACACTGCTTCACGATGCCTTACAGCTTTCTCTAAGTGGTTTACAGGGTCAGCCTATTGCCCCCAACAATCTGGGTCCTCATTTTACCAACCTTACCAAGGATGGAAGGCTGAGTCAACCTTGAGCCAGTGAGACTCAAACTGCCAAACTGCTGGCAGTCCGCAGTCAGCAGAAGTAGCCTTGACCTATTGACATAAACACTCAAAACCATTAGACAAAACATAACAGGGATGAAAGAAGAGAAACCTTGTTCCATAAAATCTGAAGTTAGCTTAATTTGATAGTTGGGTCTTTTGGAGGGGGCTAGTTTTTAGTGGGATACATTGGGGATGATTTCTGATAGAGATTATTTTGGTTCATCATACAGTCAGACAGATGTTTAGACAGGATTTGGTATTTTTAACCACCTATTGAGTCCTTCCCAAGAACTTGGGATAGGCAAATGTTATTTGGTGGTGTTAAAGGTATTATAAAGATAAAAGGCTCAAGGTTGACTCAGCCTTCCATCAATTTTTTTTTAAAGTCACATGACCATACCAACTTATGACAGCTGTTCCAGAAGTACTGATTGCCGTTATTAAGCACATTATATGTGGTTGTTAAATATAATATCACATGACCATAACTTGTGATTTCCTGCAAGCTTGCCCACTGTCTTTGTTTATAGGAAGCTGGCAGTGAAGGCTACAAATGACAATCATGCAACCACAGGATGCTGCAACCATTATAAATGCACAACAGTTGCCAAGTGCTTGAATTACCATTACACAGAACCTAGAATAACAGAGTTGGAGGTCTTCTAGGTAGTCCAACTCTTTGCTCAAGCAGGAGATCTTATACCATTTCAGACAGGTGGGCTGTCTAGTCTCTTCTTAAAAATATGATGCTGTGATGACTGCAACTTTGTGGATCAGACATAAGTCTCCTCATAACTTTGAATGGTCGCTGAATAAACAGTCACTAAGCAAGGACTACCAGCAAATGGTGAGAAAGCGAAAGTGTCTGTGTATCAGAAAGTGTTTTGGTCCAATTTGTTACATAGAACAGCAGGATATATCAGGAAAATCATAGGAAGAAGCAAAAAAAAATATGATTCACTATGAACCATACCTGGCAAAACTAGGAGAATAACGGAAGAGTTGGAAGGGGCCTTGGAGGTCTTCTAGTTCAACTTGCTGCTCAAGCAGGAAACTCTATACCATTCTTTATATTATTTTTTTTGGGAGGGGGGGAGATTGGGTTGAATACGAGTGCATAGTCAATGATTGTGAATTGAATTAAAAAAATGAGTACAGTACAAAGCGGTGGCTTGATAATATCAAGATAACATATGAGGTTCAGATTGGAAAGCAAATATATTGATTGGATTGGGAGATCAAGAAGACCAGAAAGCTGCAAATGAACACAGTTCTTGTTGTTAAAAGACAGCAAGAAAGTCCATGAAATGTGGCTCTCTCAAGTACAGGGAACCTATGTTATTCAGGTTGTTCTTAGATCACAAAGGATGCTTTGGTGGTTTGGCCTTTCAGTGTACGTCAACAGCATTTGTCTTCTTGATTCAGGAGTTCTGACAGGTTGGGCTGTCTATCAAAATAGTGGCCAGACATCATCTGTTGCTTCTCTTGGAACAAGCCTATGTCCAGCAATTGCTTGTGATATTGGAAAAAAAAGGTACTTGAGTTTTGCATATTAACAAATAAATTTCATGTACATTTTCTGAATATGAACTCCTTGTCATCTGTCTTCCCTCACTTCAAAAACCAATCACATTTTCCAAAATCCTAGAATGCTTTCCTTATTGGAGGGAAAAGCGTTTTTAATGCTTCAGCTATTATCAATATCCAGACATGATGTCCAGTGATGAATAAACAGCTTCTTCATCCTATGGCTGCTTACCTTTTAGGGAAAAGATGAAACCTGGAAATGTAAATGTTAAATGTTTTATGTTCTACAGCTTGTTCACCACAAATATATTTTTCTTCCCCACACAACGAGCTAAAATACATGTACATAATAATTTCAGTTCTCAGTTAACTATAACAACAAACCATGGTTTATTAAGACGGTTTATAATTAATTATTAAGCAATTCTGGCACATATCTGTATCTTTCCTCCACTGTACATGAACAGAAAAAAATTTCATATGCTCTTGCTAGAAGAGTGTCATTTCCCCCCACAATTTAGTGCCCCAAATTGTACTTTTTACTATGGTTTCAGATCTTAATTAGTGTTCAAACGAGTTGAAGTAAGAGTTATGGTTGCACAACCTGTAGTTTGTTGCTTAAGATGCCACAGCAAACTAGGCTGCTAACTAGATTTAAAAATGTATGCATATAGAGAAATAAAAATACTTACATGAGCTTGCACTTAACTCATCCTTATAACACAAAGTGGATTATTTTCACATGTCCATTGAGTTTCCACTCTGTGTATGGCACAACTGGAATAATCCCCATTGGACTAATTTCATGAGTCCAGTTCTTTACTCAATCCCCTTCTATCTCAGAGGATAAATGTACACTTTTCAAACCATCCTATGACTTTCTTAAATTGGGCTGCTGTTCAGTGTGAATGTTGGGACTGTGTGAGGCAGCTTTGATTCACCTTTAATGAGGCTCTTTGTGCCATGACTCCAAGATGACTGCTGAAGTACCTTGGCTTTTACAAGTTACTTTAAGATGCCTTTGAGTCTTTCCTTAATCTCCTCTGGCTCCTTTAAACCCCTGAAAAAGGTCCCGCAAATGCCCTGTGATCATAGAAGTCTTTCATGATGCTTCCAATGTTGCTAAGTGGCAGAGAAAATTGCAGAAGAGACAGGATCAGAGCAAAGGGATGGGATCGTGAAGCAGCTTTAAAGAGGTACTTTATGTCAATTGTAATTGAAATGCGTACCCCTCAAAGCTTTGCACATTCCTAGGGAACTCCCATTTATTGTGCCATGTGATAATTGCCTTCCTGTTACAAATTTACATCCTCATGTGTTTCCCATATGGGAGCCTAGGTAGATGCACTTGGTCTGAGAATAATGGCACCACATGAACTTAGATAAATTGATATTTAGTTATGCAGTGAAGGAACTGGATGGATGGGAAGCACTCTTGCACGTCTAAGTCATGTGGAATAGTCCCATGAATAAAGGGATCCTCTATAGCTGAGTGAAAGATGCAAATCCTCTCGTTAATGTACACACTGTGCAAGTCTCTTTCTTTCATGGGTTGGTTGCAGAACGGCATTGTTTGTTTCCCTTTATTCACAAAGCCACTCATTAGAATGTTATATGTAATCACGAGCAAATCGTAGCCGCTTTGGAGATTCACACACAATACTGGACTAGACAGTCAGTTTGGGATGGATGGGAACACAGAGAACTTTGCAGTAGTCCAGCTAACGTCCAGACACTTTCTAAAGCAATTGCTTGTGTTTTAGTTATTCCAAAGGTTTGTTGGATATAGTCTATATTAACAGTTACACATGGCTTTAGTGCAGCAGAACTAATGTTGCTCTGCTTTGGAAATTTCTCAGACATTAATTTCTTTCATTTTGGTTTAGCCACTTTATTCTGCGTGTTCTTGAGAATTTCTTTTGAATTTCTTCTGGTGGACTTTTGGAACTTATTTTATTGCCAGAGGTGAGGGATGGTGCTACTACTACTATATTCTTTCCCATATCTCTCCACAGGTCTGAAAATTCCTTGGCTGCCCCGTGAGAGGTGTTCCCCCCCCTGATGTCTTCCTTCAGGATTTAGTTGAAGTATTGCCCTAGTAATCTGCAGATTCCCGTGCTTCTGATCATCATATAACTAAATACAGTAACAGCGAGAACACCACATTTCATACGTGAGAATATTCCCAACATTATTGTTTCCTGTTAAACAGACTTTGTTCATCAAATTGAGAACTAAACAAAACGCAAAGCAACATTTCTCCACAGGCCCTAGTAGAATGATTTCTTGGTTAGCCGAAAGTCTTAGTTTTTCTTGTTGGCAGGTTCAATAGACATCATCCCTCTCAGATAAACCAGACAGGAACCATGATCAGATGAACTAATACTACTTTATTGTAAGGCTACATTAACAGAATCTTGCAAGTCTGAAAGTACAACTCTGCCACCATCTCTTTTTACAGTCTGACTAAGTAGCGTACCAAGTAGATTACCAAGTAATCTAACCCTAATAGATGGGCCTTCTGCAGAACTTACTTTGATGCTCTCTACTGGTGGGAAGATTTCACAGAACTCCTTATTTGCAGTTACGTTGCTCTTGTGGATCCAGGGAGGTAGAAACTCTCACTCATATTCTCACACAGTGTCCTTTTCATGATGTCTCAAGTTGTACTCTGATCTCTCAAATCATTTCCAAATATGATGGCCACACTGATAAATTTTATGTCTTATCATTTTTAAGGGATGCTAACCTCACACTCACATATCAGGTGCCCAAATATCTTCACCAAGTTATACAACTGTATGACACTTTAACTAGGAAACAACAACTGAATGAAAAACTGCTGGTGACCTTCTACCGCTGCACCATAGAGAGCATTTTAGCTTATTGCACCTGTGTCTGGTTTGCCAATTGCACAGTGGCAGATAGGACAGCCCTCCAGAGGGTGAACGTCATTACCCAGAGGATCATTGGTTGCCCACTCCCCGCTTTAGAAGAGCTTTATAGCCCCTGCTGCCTTCAGAAAGTTCAAAACATTCTTAAAGATCCATCTCATCCTGGACACCCTTTTTTTGAACTATTACCATCTGGCAGATGGAACAGGATAATAAAAACAAATAGGCTGAAAAACAGCTTCTATCCCAGGGCAGTAACTATACTGAATTCTACTGTATAGTGCAATATTAATGAATATATTGAATTCAATTCAATTGTATAGAATGTGAAGGATATGTGTTTGTGTTTTATTTTTATAGTCATAATGTACACTGAAGGTGGCATTTAATTTAGTTGTATGAGGTGCAATGACAATAAACTAAACTAAACTAAACTAGACATGTCATTTTATTGTCTTTGTTTTACCTTTCCAAATACTGATTATTATTTATTTACTGTATCGGCTGGAGAAATAGCATAATAAAGACATTTGATTTGACTATTAAGCATCTGCGGGTTCCTTCCCCTCTTGTCTGATCATTCCCTAGGTAGCACCTCTTCCTCTCTTCCCTCAAGGTCATTCACACATACCACTACACTAGGGTATGAAAGACTCCTGTTGGAGGACACCTATCAGTGTCAACCAGAGTTAGACCCAGGATCTGAATCAATAGAAAGCGGCTTCCTGTGTTTCTTTGATTTAGAAGTAAGCTCCATTAAGTTCTGAATATCTTATAATAATTATAACTACTTCATATGTTTATGATCTTTCTTACTTATGATAAAATGTGGTTTCTAAATTCCATTTCTATTTGTGTTCAGCTCAGACTTCTATGTTATTAGGCATTGTGATCTTTTATAGCGAGCACACGAGCCCATATGATTTATGAAGTGTACATTAATGCTCAGCCACTCTCTCCCTCTGCTCCCATGGATGGAAATTAAAATGTTTTCCAAAGTCTGCCTCTGTCCACTTAGATGGAGCATTGCTATAACTGCTCCGCGGAGGCCTCCAAAGAACCCAGCATGGCTCCTGGGATTAGTGATGAGATACATTGTCTTTCGCGTGGATAAAATGTGAGCTCCAGCTGGAATGACTGAAAGCTTCTGGCCTGCAGGTGTTCCGTGGGCTGCCTAAAATTAGTTTCGTGGTCTTACCTCCGGTGGGAAGGCTTCCATCTCAGCAAAGCCATTAGCACCACACGGCAGCTCAAAGTGGCACCCGGGTTATCTGACGTCAGTCAAAGAGGCCAAAGACTATAATGCAATGATGAACATCTCTAGATCTCAGATGAAGAGCCCCAAGACCCTTTCTTTCCCTCTGCGTGAACCACGGCTGGTGTTGTGACATGGCACATTGGCACATCTAATTCTTTTTCATGCTTTCAACTCAGAAAGGAAAAAGGGAGATGAGAATAATGAAAAATCAGATATATATATATTTTTCAAAGTAGAAGTCAGGTTGCAATTTCAATTATAAGGTTTATACAATTTTGGTCTCTCTGTTATTTTTCTTTAATTTTCTTATTTTAGGTCTATTATTAATGCAATTATTACTAATGCGGGCATTCATTCGCAGTCTAATTGGTTGGCTCTGTCTTTTTCTTCTCTTTTCAAAGGGAAATATAATTGTTTAATATTTTCCAGTTTTTGTTTCCTTTTCCCCACCGTTCCTTTATGGGCACATTATTATTGCAGGGAATATCATCTTTATCCGATTTCCCCATTCTAATCAATCTGTCCAATTTTCACTTACCCTTTTGGACATTTGTATTCGGTGTGAGAGTGTAATGGAGGAGAATGTGAAGACTTACCACTTGGATTCCCATAATCTGCCCTTAAAATGGAGGGATCCTTTGACATCTACTGTATATGTGTGGGAAACCTTGTGTTCAAGCCTAAATATTGTCAGTGTTGCTGTTGGCAGTTTTGGGACTTGCTTTAGAGCACAAGCAAGTAACTTTTGGGCTACCATGGGGGGGACATTTCCGAAGAGGTAGAGAGCCAGTTTGGTCTAGTGGTTAAGGCACCAAGCTAGAAAGCAAGAGACAGCAAGTTCAAGTCCCACCTTAGCCATGAAAGCCAGCTGGGTGACTTTGGGTCAGTCATTCTTTCTCAGCCTCGCCCAGCTCACAGTGTTGTTGTTATGGGGAACACTGGTGGGGGAAGGTACATTGGAAATGTTTGCTGCCTTGGTGGGATACAAATACATAAAACAACAAGAAAATAATTACTGCATCGGGGGTTTGGTGTGGGTGATACATTTTGGAGGATTCCTTTAAACTATGTTATTTAGTGTATGGCATATCATACATGGACTGGCAATATATATTAATATTTCAATTAGTAAAATATAATAAAAATATAAATGTTAAAAAGATCTATGTTCAAATACCAATTTCTAGGCCACCTAACCATTGAAGTGCAGCATCATTTACATTAAAAATAATCAGAACTGGTGCATGCCCTTAGCTTGCAGCCGATCATGATGTCATCTACAGTTTGATGTCGGATCCTGTAGTCACACTGAGGGGAGGATGTTATGCCCCATTTATACAGATGCCGTGTGAGGTGGGAATCCTATTCAGGGTTGTCTATTGCTGCCATGGTAGTTTGTGGGTGTCTCCCTATGTCTTTGTGTTCAGCAACCCATTTGGTTTTCCACTGGAAATTGATGTTAAAGTTATTGGACAGATGTTGAGCAAGTGCCAGTGGGGGCTTCCTGGATTTGAGCCTTTTGGCTGATAAATGAGGAAGGTCAGCATGCATCGGTAGGAATTATTCATATTTTTTTTCATTATACTCTCACTAGTGCATCTTGCCTTCGTAAAGTTGGAGATGCTATATGGTTCAGAACAGGAAGCCAACACGTTGTAGTGGTTTTAGTACATCCACTTATAGTCCTCATGGTGTCGTTGAATCCGGCATCTAACTTACTAGCATGGCTGTTAAGTCATAGAGGGGCAGTAGACTAACCCTAGTGCTTCAGGGTGGCAGCTGAAGCTTCTCATTTAGTTCCACATAATTTCTGGAATATGTTGTTTCTAGTATTGATTTTTGCTGCCGTATTTCTACGTGAATCTTGTAGGAGAGAGTCCAGTGCAATGTTACTCCAAGGTACTTTGGATGGGGATCATAGGGGAATAAGTTGTCGTTTAAATAGACCTTCAGGGCTTCATATGCTAGTTCGTTGCTAAGGTGGAAGCACATAGTTACTGTTTTGAAAATAAGCCTTTGAACTATAAAATGTCTATTTTTCAGGGCTTGCATCACAGCTTCCAACTGTTTCCCCACTTCAGTAACTACTTCAGCTTTCATATAAGAGGATGCTTTGAGGACCACAAAAAATGTGACTTCAGGACTGTACGTGGCCCTGAGACAGTGTGTGGCACAGCTTTTCTAACTTTGTCTTAGGAGATGAATGTGACATTTCTTGATGAGTTCCACATTTTGTGACTTACTGTTGTGCCATCATTTAAGCTTGCAGCTAAATAGCACTAATGTCTAGGAGATGGCTTTTTGGCTAATGTCCAGATACTCATTCAATTCACCATCCTGTTTGGTTTGGATGCGATTCAACCCTCCCTGCCTCCCCATCTTTTCTGAGCAATTTGGGTTGGCTTCCTTCCCTGCTGCCCACAGAGCAACATTTCAGGTGGGCCAGGGCATTTAGAAACAGCCTGCTGGGTGTGGCAGAAATCACTAAAACTAGTCTCTTCATCAATATAAATGGAAATAGATTTATTAGACTGCTAACTGCTTTCATACCTTCTGTATGGTTTGATTCATAAAATTACTTGGATTTATTTCTTTTATCCATCCAGGAGAGACTTGGAGACTGGATAAATTTTGCTTGTTTTGTACAGAAAGTGAAGAGAAGTGGTTGTTTCTAAAGCTGAGGGTGGGAAAAAAAACCCCTCCACCGATGAAGATTAGAAGCCAGGATGGTTTTCAGATTCAAGTCATTTTCTCTGTTGAAAAAACTGGCAGGGCTCTGCTATATTCAAGACACATATGAAATTGCTTCAGAGCACATTTCTATTTGAGAAACTAACAACAACAACTTATTTGAAGCCCATATATTCAATCTATATCCCAAGCATGCCTTTTCCAATCTGCTGCCCTTGAGATGTTGTGATCTAGATGTTTCAAGCATTAGCCCTGCTAGTTGGAGGGGACTGGCTTGACAGCCCTGTATCTTCTTTTACTCTTCTTTAGGGGAGACAATTTTGTGGTCTTAGAAATCATTTTTTGATTTTCATCATTCTGGTGGGGGAAAAAAAAATCACTTTATCTTATAACAGGTTCTTCTTTAGAATATAAAAAGAAGTTGGATTTTATTCTTCCTTATTTCTTGAATGTCAGGGTTTTTCTCCATCCCTAGCTTTCCTACAGGACAATGATATAATGTATTAAAGCTGAACAAGGGCTGCTCTAGTTTTTCAGTGGCACCTCACAAACCACACTCCAAAATATGAGCTAGTCCAGGGCTATTAATATTAACCCAATTTATTCTATCATTTTTTAGAGAAGATCTGGGATCACACCCAAAGCTTTGAAGTGAATTGCGTGAGGCTCATGTTGTGCTTTCCTGAATGATGTTTCAGACATTAAATGCTTGTTTGTTAACATTTAGTTTTTAATTATTTGATTAAAAATTCTCCCTGGAATGTTTAAGCCCCTCCCCCCCTTTTAACCTTGTAGTGTCTGTTTATTCTCTTCTTCTGCCAATGGTAACTGATGCTCTGTGTGTGTTTTAAAGTGAAAGAACAAGAGAAAGAATGATCAATAGTTCTATTAAGGCTGGAATTTGGGGCTTAGGTCCAAGACCTTGAATCCTGAAGGGTCTCCAGATGCCGAGCCTCAGTTTCTGGGCCAAAACCGAAAGCATAACTTATTTCTTATTTGCTGTCAGAGAATAACCGGCTGAATATTTACTGTATGTTTGTTTTATTATATGACTTTAAAAATGCATGGATTCCGATCGGCAACAAAATGATATTTAATCACAATAAACAGCTGCTGTCCCAAGTGAGCCCAGTTCCATAAAACCATTAAGCGTAAGACTTATAATAAACTAGCTGCATCACTCTTATCTCTATGTGAGGTAGGAAGGAAGGAAGGAAGGAAGGAAGGAAGGAAGGAAGGAAGGAAGGAAGGAAGGAAGGAAGGAAGGAAGGA
>JANHFL010002748.1:68425-85122 GCA_032468155.1 Oxyrhabdium leporinum | reverse complement strand
TCTATCTATCTATCTATCTATCTATCTATCTATCTATCTATCTATCTATCTATCTATCTATCTATCTATCTATAGCTAGATAGCTAGATAGCTAGATAGCTAGATAGCTAGATAGAATCTTTTCTGAAGGGTGTTCAGTGGTTGACACCAAGTCCTGTTTTGGAATCTGTATGTATTATATTTTTAAAAATTATTCATAATTAATCTATTGTTCTTATTTGTGAACCACTGAAAATCTATTTATGATCATGGTGGGATATAAATAAATAAATACAGGGAGATACCAGAATTATGCAGGGAGTGACTTCCCCATGACACTTTATGGAGGTAAAAGTTGGACTTTGAATAAGCAGAATAAAAAGTTTATTGATGCTTTTGAACTTTGATACTGAAGAAGCCTCCTAAGAATATTATGAATAGAGATGAAAACAAAGGGATCATAGAACAAATCAATCAGAGTTCTTGTTCAAGTTGCAATGATCAAGCTGAAGTTACATACAGACCCAGCTCCTTTCAGAAGTTCATAATACTAAGAAAGATGGAAGGGAGAGAAAAGGATGACCGGCAGCAAGATGGGTGGATCAATTAGAGCAATGAAGGGTGCACTGTTGAAAGACCTAAAGGGCTTTGGATTGGAGACAGATCATCCTGGAGAAGATCTATTAATGTAGTCAGTAAGAGTCAACATTGAGTGCAACTGCATCTGAGACACCTGAGATACAACAACTCATTAAATACTTTAAAACTAAACAAAAAAAAGCCTACTATTAGTTTACATATTTGTTATTAATAAATCAGTTTGATATGTACATGTTAAGGAATGATTAGAATAAAAAACCCTAGAGGTTCCTATATTGTCTAGACAGTGAGAGACTGTCATCTTCTATAACAATGGAGCTCAAATTATGATTGACACAGCAAAAACAATATTTAGAATTTATTGAACTCTATTACATTTGAATAGAAAAGGACTGTCAAAAACAGCACTTTAAAGAAGGATAATGCGGTTTTAAAACATGTTTCTACAATGTCCTATGCTTACCAAGTTTTTGGGAAAAGTAGTGGTTTATATAAATATGATTGTGCAACAAAAGCTACATTTTTCACAGGATAATATTCTTTAAAACTGTATCTACCGAGTACATGGAATTTGACAACCAGACAACATAAATGGATTCTCTGTGCCCTTAACATGGCTAAAAGACTGATTCTGCTCCATCGGAAAGATAAATTTATGATTCCATTTGGATTGAAAAACTGATTGCCTTTGCCGCTTTCAGTATTAGTGGATTGCTTAGAGATATAGACCTTGTATGGAAAAGTATGGGACTCATCTATACAGATTACAGTAAGCATAAAAAAAGATAGTTATATAAATATATAAGAAATATATACTTATTTGAATAATATTCGCATTAGAATGTATATATAGAATTGTACTAACAATATATCATTAGAATGACATTTCATAATATGTACTTTTCCTCTGTCATTCATATTCCTTTCACTTTTTTCTTAGAACACTTTTTTTATGTTCATTTTTCCCCCCTTCTCTTTGACAACCATATCTTCATCAGTATTTTCTTGTCTTTTACTCATTTTTCTCTTCTTTTTTTGCTTATTAATTATAAAGCAATAAAATATAAATAAAAAAGAGTCAACACTGACAACGGCACGTTGGCAGATAACAGATCTATGAATGTATAACATTCCGTTAGTGCAAGAGAGAGAGCATAGCTCAGGTGAATGGCTGGCCGCATGAAAGAAACTGAGAAAGTCATCTGAAAGTAATAGAAATCTTGCTGCACCAAAAGTGCTGTGAGAGGCATGAAATCTGGTATTATTTCTTCACTCCAAATCTATTTATATAACAGAAGAATCAACACAAAGCTCTGATAACATTTAAAGGATATTAAAGGCATCCAGATTTTTTGAAATCCTAAAAGGGAGTAAAAACTTGTTTTAGAGAATTGGAGGAGGGGAGGGGTAAGGAAAAGGGAGAAGGAGGAGGAGGAGGAGGAGGAGGAGAAGGAGAAGGAGAAAGAAGGAGAAAGAAGGAGAAAGAAGGAGAAAGAGAAAGAGAAAGAAGGAGAAGGAGAAGGAGAAGAAGTCAACAACTCCAGATCCTTTATCATCTTTGTTGCTCTTCTCTGGACACAGCATTTCAAATTTGGCCTCACTGGTAGAGTACAGAGAGATACTATCACTTCCTATGACCTTGATCTTATCCCTTTGTTGATGCAGCATAGGACTGCATTGGCTTTTTTGGCAGCTGCAGCACATTGCTGGCTCATAAAAAAGAAGTCATCATTCCTACCATATTCACAGAGGACAAATAGTAATAAGGTTTGGCTAGCATCTGCCTTTTATCAAAGAGCAGCAAGAACCAAGCATTTTCTGAAGAAAGCCACTTATTGCTCTGGATGGATCAGCATGGTATTTTTTTTTATTAAGAAAAGAATATAAAGCCAAAATCTTCAGACTCTTCCTTTCAGAAATAAGTGAAATCCTCTTTTCGCCTAAGCAGACAATCAGATGTATAATTGGATATCTTATTAGCCATTTACACTATAAGGTGAATTGGTGCCAGTTTCACATCCTTAATATCACACAATAATAATCTCATCTTCTAAACTACTCACTCATGCCATTATTTAACACACACACCCAGACTTATATTATGTATTGACCTTTGCCTTCTATTACTTTCCCTTTTACTCACTTGCTAACACATTCTCTGACACATGAATGGAAATACTCATTACAAATAGTATTAGAAACAGTTAGTTCTCCTTCTGCTACAACCAAGTGAAGGCACAAGGTGCTGCTTTTACAGGGTATGCTTGTTCAACAAACATGATTCCCAAGAGCAACATTTTACAGGAAGGCAGGATAACCATACTATCTTCATTGTATTAAAGGCAGAAGCTTGCTGGAATGCGGGCAGCTGAGTACTGTAAATGGAGAAGCGGTGGATGGTCCAAAGAGGAGTGAAACCGGATTGATCCACTGATTCAATGTTGCTGTGGTGGCGCCGTGCTTAGAATGCAGTATTGCAACCAGGAATTCAATCCCGACTGGGTCAAAGTTGACTCAGCCTTCTATCCTTTCAAGGTTGGTAAAATGACCCGGATTGTTGGGGGAAATAGGCTGACTCTGTAAACCCCTCAGAGAGTGCTGTAAAGCACTATGGACTGGTATATAAGTCTAAGTGTTACTGCTAATATTTATGAACGTAGTTGTCAGCATCTCAAAGAATTCTTTTCTCTTGGCATGTCTATGGTGCAGCTACTCTGTTGCAGAATTTCGTACAGCTGCCATTGCTTTATTTGGGAAAATATTGTCTTAATTTTAGCACGCATGCACATTATTACAAATCCTTTTCATGTTTTCTGTCTCATGTGATGGTATTTCAATGAGGTTTCACTGTCATGGTCTCTCTGAATCAGTCTCCTTGAAGCAATAATTATGTGAATTCTTGTTAGCAAGCACTTTGTAGTGCATACTATGGAATATGTGAACATAAACAATAGGTTTGCCTCTCTGTTCAGTCCATTTCTAAATATATTGTAGAGATGCTTGAAACAATGAGAATGGAAAGCTTAAAATTTCATGAGTAGCTATGTCCTATAGATGAGAAATTGTTAAATGTAAATGTTAGACACCCATCTCTGTTGGAGAAATCCATTTTCTCTTGATTATTTGAGAAAAATCTGTAATGTCCCTCAGGTTGTATTGCTGAATGCAAAGAATTAGATGTGTGATGAGATCATCATAATTTAAGCATATGTGTATTTTCTCTTACTTCCTCAATAAATAGCTTGTTATCCCATATTACCTTGTAGTTTTTGGTCTGGTCCAGCAAAATTATTCTTATGCTTTGTGATCATATATCACAAAGATCTCCCTGGTAGTATATAAATCAATATTAAGGGGATTGGCCTTTGATCCCTGCATGTGTTCTTACCTTCAAGAGCCAATGTATAGAATTTTATTTCATTTTTTTTAGAGGACAGGAAGCTCAATGCAATATACAGGAGAAGGAAGGTATGTGTTAGCCTGTAATGTTAGATGGATGCCTAGAATAAGTGATTTTAAATTCCCATTTTTTTTTCTTTGTCTTCAGAGACTATGTTATTATTTTCCAACACCAAGAATTTAGACAAGTGTATGGATCTTATGCCACCGAGTCAAAGTTTGATTTTCAGATGACGAAGTGATGCTGTTCTAGTAGAAACAAGACACAATTTGACAAATTGAAAGTGGAGCAAACACTTTACATCATCATCAGGACTAGTCTGGAATGCCATGTTAAGATATTTCCCTAGCTTGCTCAGGTTAAAAATGTGCCTTGGGCTGTCAGATTCTTAGAGTAAATAATTCCCCAGAATAAGCTATGGTTTCTGAAAAATAAAGGGCCTTTTTGCCTGGTTTTTGTGAGATCTGAGGAGTGTTTCTTATTTGGGAAATATCTGCTCAGTCATTACATTGGGATTTATCTCCTGGTTGCTATGGCTGGGGAAAGAAAAGGCATGTAACATAGGACATGGCTTTAAGATATGCTGCAGAAAAACTCTTATTCCCATCCTCTACTTGATTTTTCTGTAGCAAGAAGCTTCCTGGAGATAATGAATCCAACATTTACTGGGACCACAAAGTGCCACCCAATGCATGCAAGCTTTTTCATTCTCCAAATGCTTTCTCAAACTAGGTGAACCCAAACTGGGAGGAGTAGAAGAAGCAAAATGTTCTCTAACCTAGTTGATTGTCAGGGCCATGGAGATTTCAAACTTGATGTAGAATTTTGCTTTTGTGCTTTTGTGGCATTTGTGATAGTACTCACTAAAACGTTGCCCTGGTCTAGCTTTCAGACTCTTCTCTCCTCGTGGACCAATATAGCTGTAGGAGGTCACCAGGCTGAGCCTGAGGGGCGGGGGCGGGGGTGGAGGTTTTAAATATCTCATAAGTCACAAGTCCCTGTGCGCCCACAAGACATCTAAGTCCAACCTACCTTGAATGCCTTCTTATTCCTGCTCATTTCCCTTGACTGTTGGTAGGTTGGATTTTTGTAGAGCGCTTAAGCATGCAATAAATTTCTATACTCATTGGAACTGCCCGAATCTCCTGATTTCCCCAGTGCTTGACAATAGCTATTTTTTTGTTGTTGTTTATTTTTGTTATGCTTTGGAAGAATTCATGAATCTTTCTGTACAGATGGAATCCATTTTAAAAAAGAAGGAGAATGTTGAAGTTGATTGAGAGATTAATTTAAGAAGGAAAAATGTCTTTAGGATTGAAAGTGACTGACAGCACAGGCCAAAGAAATATTTAACCACCTCATGGACATTCAGACCTGCATAAGCCTTTTTAAGCAGGCCTTTCAAATGCATTTGCTTCCCATTGAAATTATGTGTATATTTAGCCCTAGGGACAAAGCTTTTTTTTAAAAAAAAAAACTTTGTATAATTTAAATATATTCACACTACAACTGAAATTAGAATTTATCCCTTTCCCCACCCCCCTGCAACTCTTCTAAAGAACTGCATCAGTAAATATGCCAGAGAGCATGTTTGAAAGATCCCTATTTTACATACAAAGCTGGATTTTACAAACCTGGATGTTGGAAGTTTGGGGAGACAAAATGTCATTTGTTTTTATTTGAGGAGGTACAAGTAGAGCCTTGGAGACAGAATTCCAGGTTTCAGTCATTGCTAGAAACGTCTTGAATACAAAGAAGAAGGCATAGTGTCCAGGGGTCTCAAACTGGCAGCCCATGGGCCAGATGCGTCACACGCAGGCCACGCCCACCCTGACTCCGCAAAGGCAAAAAAAAAGTTGCGATACATCATGATACGACACATGATGCGATCAAATTTGACACCTCTGGCATAGACAAAAACTGGATTGTCACTGGGATGCGTCTTAAGTTTGTCTATACATATGTATGGTTCAGACTGTTTCTTCTCTCTCTCTCTCTTTTTCTTGGCTTAGAAATCCCGATCAACCCAATAAGGGAGCTGATACACCCAGTGAAGAGAACAGATTTTTCAGTTTGGCACTGTCATGTTTTTTTCCCTTTTTTTTTCCCCCTTTTTTAATAGCAGTTGAAATAATTATCTGCAGCTACAGGCAGCTGATGAATACCATGTTTAATCTATGGATCGAGCTGCACACTCTGTAGCACACAGAAAAGGATAAACACCCAGAGACATCACTAATGACAGAACAGCTCAAAATGCTAGAATAATTTTGGCTCCCTTTATTGATTTCACACACCCCCGCATACAAAAGGAAATGTGCACAGGACAACGTTTTAATTTTTCATAACCCTTGCGTGCATGTGTGTGCCTGTCAACTTTGGAAGCTATGAGCACGAGGCCTCTGCAGGCTCATTGAAAGCTTTCTTCACATTTGTCCAGCCCCCTTTTAACAGCTACGTCTACATCTTTAGAGGAGTGGACGGAGGTGTTAAAAGGGGGGTCGGACAAATGTGAAGAAAGCTTTTGTTGTTGTTTTGTCTACTAACCCTTCTAACCATATGAGAAAGTTCCCCTTTCCCTATTTCCCATGTGCTTATGTGTGGCGGCCTGCAGAGGCCTCGTACTCACGGCTTCCAAGGCTGACAGTGCCTTTGCTTTCCCAGAAGTTAATTACAGAATAGTAGAACACCAAGTATGATTTTTATGGCATCAAGAGTTGGGTTGCAGCGCTGTAGAACTTAGAAATTACCGTAGCAATATGTTTAGCTCTGTTAACTGACCCTGTGAAAGATAAAAAAAAAAAGGCGTCGCCTCTAATTGTCAGGAATGCCACCAGGCGTTAGCATCCCCTATGGGAGGGATCAGGAACTAGTGGTCTACAGATCATGTGGTTGTCTAGGACCCTATTTGTAGCCACCTTGGCACTTTGAAACCATGTAGCCCAATATCGGTATCCAAGCAGCTGTTTTTGAGTAACACAGTTTCTCTAGGTTTTCCCACCCACATTCTAAGAAATTAAATGGGATCTGCTGTTTTCTGGAGAAACCAACCCCATTCCCATACTTAACCTCTGTCCCAAAGCAAACTGTCTCACATAAAAAGAACAACACCATTAAAAGGGGGAGGCAAAACACATACAGATAGGCACACACTTCAGCCCCTTTTAGTGATTTTTACATATCATCACAAGGTCTCCTGCAGGCAGAGATGAGCATCATTGTTTTAATCAGAAGCTGTGAACCGCCCCGAGTCTTCGGAATGGGGCGGTATATAAATACAAATAAAATAAAATAAAAATAAATCATGTAGCCATCACCTTGGACAATTTCCCAGCTCTCTTTGAGTGTAAGGCTAGACAGTCTAGTACTCTTTAGATAAATTTAACTTCAGTCCCTACAAACTCTATGGGTCAATTATGAGAGTTGTCCAAAATAACAGGAACATTGGACCATTCCTGTCTTTCCAAACTCCAAACTCTAGCAATATGTATGATCAGAAGTCATAATGGATGCCCTCATACTTTATATTGTGCCAAAACTTAACAAGTCTGTTTGTTTATTTATTTACTTATTAAATGTGTAAGCTGTCCATCTGCCCAACAGGGTGAGTCTGGGAGGTTACATTATCATATAAGGGAGTGTATGCAAATTTGGTCTGTTTAAATCCAATAGTCTAAAAATAATAAGCCCATGATGTGCACATGAGATCCCCATATATATAGCTTTCTTCAAATGTCCTCTTATGCAAGTATTTGATTTATTGAACTAAAATATTTGTAGCTTCTGTTCACAATGGAAAGGAAAGAGTAGGCTCCAATATCCAGCTTTGTGATTATAGTAAAATAATTTGATTACCAGGCAACCTACAAATTGTATTTACACTTAATACAAAGGACTGATTGATATGTTACAAGCCAGTATAGTTATCTTCTAATGTCCTGATTAGAATAAATATATACTGTATTCATTTTTTTAGCTCCTACTGCTTTACCCTCTTCAGACCTTGTTCAGTTCTCATTTCTGCTCTCAGGCTCTAAACCAAATATTTATTTAGTGCTTATGTATAACCCATTCAGCAGTCCTTGGTTTATTAACCATCATCATTTTCCAACTTCTCTTTTGTTCTTTCTTTTTTCTATAGGCTCTCTTGACTAACTGTATTTGTTAAAATGTTATAACAAGGCTCCTTTTAATTATTCTTTTATTGGATTTTAATCATGTTTTTATTATGCTGCTCAGCACCTTGAGCTTATTATTATGACTTCTCATTGTTTAAATGATGCTATGTTTGCAGGGATAAAATAGGCTAAAGTGGATGTACTCTGTGTAGAACACTGTGTCTAGTTTTTGTCCTCCAAGAACCTGATATTTCACTCAGGAGACCATTGTTAATTTGTTGGTCATTTATATCCAGTAAGTATGAAATATAGAATAGCAAAAATAAATTCCCCATGTGTTGAAGGTCTTGAATGAAAGGTCAGTGGTTGATGTTCCAACTGGCACATGCCCAGGTTACTAAAAGAGAACAAAGTCTAGATACATCTCAGTTTTATGTGTGAGATTCCATCATTGACTTTCTCTTTTGAGATGGGCTGGATACAGAAAATAGATATGCTCCAAATTCATCAGCCCAGAAGCTACTATTCCTAGCTTAGTGCGGATGATTAAAACCCTTTTATCCATAAACTCTTTGCATTTGTTTCACCTCCAGGCATACCTTCACCTCAAAGCCTGTGCATTTGGCCGATGTACAGCATGAGTAACTCTGAGTGACTATGCCTCTGGAGTGGTTGAAAGGTCTATGTTGGAACAGCTTGTCCCTGTCCAGCTGTCTCTTTGCTAATCTCCTACAAGATGGCTTCAGTTCCAGTTCCTCCCCAGTTCCAGTTCTATGTACATAAGCTAATTAGATTGGCAGCTACTTTATCTATGGAATAGGATATCCTACACACTTGCAGGACTAGTTAAGAGATGCAGGGTAGATTGTGTAGGCCAAGCAGCAGTTAATTATCCTCCAAGAGAAAGAATGCGTGGGGGAGAGCAGTGGTGGGCTGCAAATTTTTTAACAGCTGGTTATCTGCCCT
This sequence comes from Oxyrhabdium leporinum, assembly GCA_032468155.1. Lineage (NCBI taxonomy): Eukaryota > Metazoa > Chordata > Lepidosauria > Squamata > Cyclocoridae > Oxyrhabdium > Oxyrhabdium leporinum. The sequence continues at coordinate 76,059 of JANHFL010002748.1, read as the reverse complement.
AATGACTGGCTGAGTGGGCATGGCTGGATGGGCGTGGCTGGGTGGGTGTCATGTGACTGAATGGGCATGGCCAACTCTATGTCACTTCTGTGGGTGGTACCTGTATGGGAAGGCAAGGTTGGGAAGGAATCCAGGGGTCTTTGGTGAGGGGGGGGAGGATAGAAAGATCCAACCTGTTTGCGTGTGTCTGTGTGTGTGTGTGTACGCGTGTGTGTGTGTGTGTGAGAGAGAGCACACCGCCGCCAGCCCTGATATAATTCTCCAAGATTGGNNNTATTGCTTATAAGCTGTAAACCGCCCCGAGTCTTCGGAATGGGGCGGTATATAAATGTAAAAAATAAATAAATAAATCTGTGAATGATAGAGCCAAAAACGTCTTTGGCCTTAGTATCCTTGAAAAGAAGACCAGTATTGCTATTTGGCATCTGTGATCTCTATAGGAAGACTGTATAGAATAAAATTCCCCAGTTCTGCAAAATTAAGCCCTTTATAAAGGAAACATTTGGATCAACAGTATGTGCTTGAATAACAATTGCATGCACAGAAACATATGATCTCTGGAGATCACAAGACAACAACAGCTCCCTGTTGCACACAGAACAAATTAGAAACATATTATTTCTGAAAAGATGTCTCCAATGGGATAAGGATTTTCTGATTTGTGTTTGATTATAACTGCCAAGTAGGAGTGAAAATGGCCTAAAATAATTAACCAAATGGGAAAGTTAATTTTCTTCCTTTTCTAAGTATAAATACACATGTACTAGATTTCTCACATAAATTTGACAAGCGTTGTTTGATGGCATGGGGTAGAGTATCAGGCTGGGTCAAACTATTATTTTGTTCAAAGCTCCAACTTTGGCCCATAGTCATATACACCATCATAAAAACATATTTTACACAGGTAGTCCTCGATTTATGGCCACAGTTGGGAATGGAACTTTTGCCACTAAGCAAGGTGGTCATTAAGTAAGTTTTTTCAGCATCATCATAACTTCAAACAGTTGCTTAAAAAATACCTTTGTAAAAAAAACAACTTCGCTAGATAATTCTATGATAAATTCCTAAATAACTTGGCATACGACACATATCAGAACTCAGTCATATTATTAGTGAAATGTTTCCCAAACTTTACTGTGGCTAACTGATGACTATCTAAACTAAGCAGTACAGGAGTAATCTCTGTTTGCTATTTTAAAATATTTATATCATACTTTATTCCTAAGGTCAGCTTGCCCTCACGTTAACATTTAAGAACCAAAAATATTCCTCCACATTATGTGAAATGAAAAACTGGCAATCAAAACTGGCAAAAACTTAATGGCAATCAAAACTGAAAAAAAAATTGTGGGTCACCAGAGATTACCCTGGACAATAGCCCACATTTCAGTGGCTATATTAAGTGCAAAATAGTACACGGAATGGTACATTAGATTGTTACTTCTCAGAACGTGAGAAACTAGACCCAGTTTATAGTACTGAATTCCACAGGCTTCCTGTTAGAGGTCTTTTATAAGTAAAAAGGACCTTGGAATCATCTAATTGATGACTGAGTTTAGCACACATTGTATATGCTAACTAGAACTTATATAAGTTAGTTTTGTTATTTATTGAGGTTTCCAGCTGTTTCTTTCAATGTCACATTTTCCTGAATACATTTTCTTGCACTAATTAATGTCCTACTTCATCAGAAGCTTTGTTGTTTTCCTTGGAAAGGACAGCCATAACTAACATTGTAGAGACTATTTATTGGGTTCACTCATTCCTACAGTGAAAGGCCATAAATAAAATCTTTGTTGAATGGAAAGGCTGATTGATAAATTAGAGCCATGTGGTCCAATTTGATCCAAGTAATCTTAGATAAAATGGTGGCAGCCCTGAAATTGCTGGAGAATTGTTATGGAAATATTGGGTTCGAAAAATAATAACCAGCGTACTACTAATAAATTATCTTCATTTAAAAGGCATGTAGTCTGCTCATTGTTTGGAAAAGTCAAATTTGGGTTCATTCAATTATTTCTTTTTAGTTATTCATTCTTTTAATAACAATTTATGATTTTTTAAAGACAAATCTGAGTTACAATGCATGCTTTTTTTTCAATTATATAGTACTTCACACTTACATTTTTGTTTGATATTTTTTTGGTCTATACAGTGGTATCTTTAGGTTGGGCTATAGTTTTTTTTTGTGTGTGAAGACTGATGAAAATAATGAGTTAAGCAGCTCTACTTTCTCTCTACTGCTTGTTACTTCCTTGCCATCTTCTCTTTTAAGTGGACCCACTGTTTCCTTGACTTTTTTCTTGCTATTTGCATGTTGAAAGAAATTTTTTTAAATTACCTTTGACTTTTGTTGCAAGTCTTTGTTCATTCTGAGCCTTTGCTTTCCTGACTTAATCTTGTATCAATTTTCTTTTTATATAAGAGGTCATTCTTTTAAGAAGCTATTTGCTGCCTACTGTGTTTTATTTTGGTGTAATCTTCTTGTTTAGGTTGGAATTTCTCATTTTGTTCATTGACTTTCAGATTGGCTAGAGTTGCCTCTAGACCATTTACTTTGTTCATTCTGAGCCTTAGCTTTCCCGATTTCATTTTTGCAGATTCAGGCTATTTGTTGGTATTTTGCCTTAGTTATGTGTCCCTCTTTCCATTTTTTTATACTTGTTCTTTTTGACTTTCAGTTTATCAGGGAGATCTTTGTGCAACCATGCTGATTTCTTCTTGGATTTCTTGTTTTTCTTTTTCAGTGATGTTGGACGGGGCTTTTATGATCATTTTTTTCAGAGTTTTCCATGCTTTTTGAGTTGTTTTTCCCCTTTAGGATTTTCATCCATATTATTTTTCTTAGGCTTTCTCTGAGTTTGTTAAAATTAGCTCCTTTAAAGTTTAAGACATTGGCTATATTATGTTCTACTGCTTGTGTTTGCATTATATAAAATTCCAATATGATATAGTCACTATTGCCCAAGATTCCATCAGTTTCAACTCCCTTTATCACATCTTTTCTATTAGTAAGAATTATGTCTAGTATAACTTTTCCTTTAGTCCCCTCCTCTACCTTTTGGATGACAAAGTTGTCAGCTAGGTTGTTAGGAATCTGTTTGATCTGCCACTTGCTGCAGAGTTTGTCTCCCAGTTTATTATCAGGGTAATTGAAGTCTCTCATTACTATTGTGGTATGTTTCCTACATCCATTTGTTAGTTGTTTAGCAAAAAGTTCATCTACTTCTTCTGCTTGGTTGGGTGGCCTGTAGTATATGCCTATAGCAATGTCATCCTTTTTTTTTCATTTATATTGAACCATATGAATTCTAGGAGGTTTTCATCCTTGGTTTTGTGGATTTCTGTAGAGATGCGGTGATCTTTTATATATAATGCAACTCCACTTCCCCCCCTTTTAGGCCTGTTTCTTTTGAATAATTTATATACTTCTGTCAGTACATTTCGGTCATGATTTTCATCCCACCATGTTTCAGTAATGGCAACTATATCATATTTACCTGCAAGTACTAGTATTTCAAGTTCACCCTGTTTGTTCCCTAAACTTAGATCATTTGTGTATAGGCATTTGAGTTCTTTATGGATCTTGGCCATGTTTCTTATATCTCCTACTTTGTATGTGAGTTGTGGTGAGTCATGAAGCAGCCAAACCAACAGGGGCTAGCATGGGTATTGACTACCAAACAAACAATGAGCACTGGGACAATATTTTTGCATCAAAATGTGTTGAGTTCCAAATTTGATGAGTTTCAAAGCAATTGAGTACCAAGATACCATTGTACATGCTTTTTGATGCATATTTCAATATATGATTTTCTAATAAAAAAATTCTAATATACATTTTGGACAACAGTTTTCTCTAAGTTAAGTATTTGTGCATTTTCTTCTAATGTATATACTTGTATGCATATATCCTTTAAAATACTTTTTTTAAAGGTGGAAGCAGATGCTGAATGTTGGTTCAGGGAATGTGAAATGGGTAAATTCACATTCAAATAAGAATCCAATGAATTTGTCCCCTGTTCTTATTTTTGAATAAAAAAAATGCAACTTTAAAGTTTATCACTAATTATAATAACATAGCTTTGATGATGAATGAATAGCTGAATTATGGCTGACTTATAGACATGGAAATTTCCAGGAATGTCATTGACATACAACCTTTATCTCTCATTTTCTTTCTCTGATGGTCCATTTGGCTCAAAGTATATATGAAGACATGTTCCTCAGTTCCTTTTGATTGTGATGATAATATACCAATAAAAGGCTGATTTTTAAGGGAAAGAACAACCTTCTGTTTAACTCCTCTGCACACTTGTTTTGCTCCTGAACTGCAATAAAAAAGCAGTTGCCAAGAAAATCTAACACTGGTGCCAGTTAATAAATATATCAGATTACAAAGTTTCTTCCTCCACAGAATGATATCTGCAGGTGGCTGAAAGATTTGATCCATTTGGCTTTCTGCAATGGTTATTTAGTTCCTCTTTTCAACCAATCATGAATCATTAGGAATTGGCCAATGTCTTTGACTATGAATGAAAACATGTTATTAGGACTGTGCTGAATATCCTCACTAATATTCATTTCAGAATTAGCACATTTGGCATGGGAAGACACCTTCCAAAAATACTCCCTCTTCACTTTACAGAGCATTCATGTTCTTTCAGAGCTGTTCAGTCAGACCTCCTTCCAGCTGCTATTTCTTTTCTGTCACACATTGCAAATCCAGCTGGAAGAGGTAAAGATGGGTTTGAAAAGTAGAAACAGAACTCTAATCTCAAACAATTTCAAATATTTGTTATCAGGAGAAGTAATCACATAGGGACCAATGGGGAAAACCTACTTTAGTTTGCATAATAATTCCAATTGTTAAATCCACATCTAATTGTGGGGATCCTTGGTGGTCTCTGAGCTTGGTAGTTTCCTTGGAGATGTTTCATTGCCAAATTAGGTAACATCACCAGTCACTCCCACCAACACTGACAGGGCAAGCCACTAGTATGTAAAAATAAGAGCAAATTCCACTCCCCTCTAGCCCTGATTTAATTAGCACTTCCAATTTGGGTAATGAAATGTGTGCAAGAAAACCAGCAGGCTCAAAGACCACCACGGACCCCACAATTCAATCCTGAGCTATAAATATTCTCTTCTATTAGTACCAAAGCAAATTGCTAGAAGGCATTCCTACAAAATGCCACATGCAAAAAAAAAAAAGTTGTTATATGTATTTTCACCTACCTTTTCAAGATAAAATCCCCTATGAGTTGGAATTGACTTCTGTGATGTCTGTCAGGGTTCCAGCAAAGTCCCCCTCTTCCATTCAGCACTTAGAAATCCAGTTATCTAAGTAATAATTTATTAGAGAAACCATGTTGGTACATATGGGGAAAACCTGAATTCGAAGCCCCAGGTTTTTCCCTCCCCAAGATAAATTCAAAGATCTACCTCCCAGCCATCCCCAAAGATCACATGACCCAATCCACTTCCAGCTGAACTGGATGCCTTCCTTCTGGCACTGCTCTTCCAGGTGCAAGTTGACATGACCTTGACTCTCTCGGGAAGAAAGTTGTTGTGTCTACACTCCCCTGCTACATGTGAATATCCCCCCTCCCAATTTCACAGGCACTAAAATGTGGCAGCCTCAGAGGCCTTCTACAAATATGGCTCCCAAGGCTGACAATGTCATGTATACATCCATGTAGTATTCTGGGTAATAATGCAGATGTGGTTTGTTATTGGCATTTTCTACAGTTGTCTTCAATCTAACCTTCAGCTCTAGTGTTTCCTACCAGTGTCTCATTCAAATACTTATATCAAGTTTTGGTATTTGTTAGCATAAAGTTGGGGCTGCTGCATACCTGTCCTACCATTTTTTAAAATTGGATCTAAAATATTATTTACTTAGTTATTAGTCAAATTTATATCCTCCTATAATCACAAAAACTCTTGGTGGATCACAAAAGTAAACACACACCATTAACAAACCCAAAACACAGGAATGTAACACAATTATATCTGAAGACAAAACAAAACAACACAAATGTTGAGTATATACATTTCAGAAATAAATAACTCTCACCAGCTCACATACACAATTAAAAGCAAAAACATAGGAACATAACACAATCAACCATAAAGACAACACAAGGCACCAAAAGTCTCCTGGAAAAGGACCAGAAAAATAATTAGTGACACAGCTTCAATCACTATACAGCAAAGGTGCCCAACTCAAATGCAAGATGCCCCAGAATCCCCTCAAAAATTTCCATGGATTAAGACAAGGAATACTTTCACCCCAATTAATCCATCCTAGTTTAATTATTTTTTTATATCCCACCTTTTATTATTTTTATAAACAGCTCAAGATAGCTAATACTCCTTACATTTATTTTTCCCACGACAACCACCCGAAGGGGAAGTAGAACTCAGAGCCTCCTGGTTCCTAGGCCACTATCTTAAGCACTAGTTCAAATCGGCTTTACTTTAGGGTTAGGGTTTACTTTACTTTAGTTATCGCTACCTCACTGTCTTCTCCCAGTCATCTCTCACCCTTTCTTTAGTTCAGTCCTCCAGCCCTTACTCACCGCACCTTTTACATCTTGTGACAATACACCATCAAACAACATCTGCCTATCCCAGGTCCTTGTGAAGGACTTGAAAGGTAGATAAAAATGTCAAATCCAGTCTAAACATCTGGCTGACTGTGTGACCAACCATAATAATAATAATAATAATAATAATAATAATACATCTTTCGTCCCATATCTCATTCCTTATCAATAAACAAATTATTAAAGAAATCATAATTCAGTCCCAATTGGCAAAAGTCTATTAAGAGTTATCAGGAATAGTAACTTACATATTTTAGCCTTAATCATTTTTTTTTTAATCCAACATATCACTTTCTGTAAAACATAAAAAAAAAACAAAAAAACGTTCTCTCCCCATTTATAAACCATCCCCTAAAGCCTCATCATTCAGTCCTATTCCAAAGAAAAGCTCATCAATATCTACCAGAAACCACAACATATATATTTTATTCTTGGTCAGATAAATCTACTTTATAAGCCTTCTGCTTTCCTTTAAAACGCTTGATCTTTAATCCCATCCAATAATGTCCCAGAAGTTGATTTCTTATCATTTTCTCTTTGTCTCCTTTCAGAAATAGCTTAAATAATGTCTCTTTCTCACCTCTCAGGAAGGGCTTGATTAGTTTAACACCTTCCTTTTATAAATCTAAGATGAGAGGCCTTTCCAAATCACTCTTTTATTATTTGTATGTCCCCTTTAATTATTAAAACATTGTCTGGTTTCATTTGTAAACCAATTTTGGCATAATTTTCCAGTTCACTGGCATTTTAAAATCCATATTCAGAACCTCAGCATTTTTTTTCCATATCACTTTTGTAACCCTGCATTTTTAAAAAAATCCAAATCCACATTCAAATCAGTCTCGCAGTCTCTGTTTTATTCAATGAAATCCATTGCTATAGTATCAAACAAGTGCAAAAGGTGGCTTGAAACTCAACATTAAGAAAACTAAGATGATGGCATCCAGCCCTCTCAATTCCTGGCAAATAGTTGGGGAAGAAATGGAGGTAGTGACAGATTTTATTTTCCTGGGCTCCAAGATC